>PVIC010002259.1:0-70698 GCA_004025085.1 Thryonomys swinderianus | reverse complement strand
AAGAGTGAAGATTAGATTTCACTGGTAAACCCCAGTACTGTACTAAGTCTGTTGCTGTAGAATCCAGACCTCACTGGATTCCACAGGCCCTGGCTCTATGCCACCCCAGAATCAAGCTAACATTATTCATGGGGCAGGTGGCCCTGATGGATATAGGCTCCACCATCTCCCGGCACTGGATCAGCCGGGAGATCCATGGTCCACACAGTGTGGCTCAGCACCAGGTCAGCATTTGGCCTCAAGCATTGGCCTGAAACCCAAGGCAGTGTAACTCACATCTTACTGTATCCTTCCCCTCCAAGTCAGCTCCATGCTCTAGCACCACCAGTCCCAATGCAAAAGATTCAAGGTTCAGGTCCATCCCAGTAGGCCATGATCAATATAGGCTCCATGGACCAAGATTTCAAGTCCACATCTGAAGATCTAGGACTCTATGCAGCTCCCATTGACTTAAGCCCTCAGTACCAAGACTCAGGAAACACAGCATACAATTTAGACCAAATGGCCCTAAGAGACACATATGGAGTATTTTATCCAACAGCAGCAGAATAAAAAACCCTCTCAAATACATAGAGAATATTCTCCCAGATAGATCATACATGAAGCCACAAAACAAATCTTTAAAAACATTTTTCTTCTTTACTCCACTACTCTGAAATTTCTGCCTCAGAGCCAGACAGCAATGAACTGTAACTGAAAACCAAAATAAAGTTACTCTCTTTTCAGTTGTGGGGCCATGTATTTTGTCTCAGTAATGAGGAAAGTTACTAGGAGAGACGCCAAGAGCACACAATAGGAAAAGGACAGTCTTCAATAAGTCATGTTCAGGAAACTGATATCCATGCACAAAATAATAAAATTAAGTCCTTCTCAAACCAATACAAAAATCAACTGAAAATAGATCAAGACTTTAGCATAATATATTAAATTGTAAAACTGTTTGAAGAAAGCAGAGGAAAAACCCTGTTACATTTGCTTGGGCAGTGAGGTGTGTGTGTGTGTGTGTGTGTGTGTGTGTGTGTGTGTGTGTGTGTGTGTGTGTAATCCCAAAAGCACAGAAAACAAAAGCAAAAATATATAAATGGGGGTTATATCATACTAAAAACACCCGTACAGCAAAGAAAACAACACAATGAAAAGATGACCTATGGAAATGTATAAAATAGTTACAGACTATACATCTGAAAAGGAGTAAATATTCAAGCTATTTAAGTAATTCTAAAACTCAATAACCTGAAAGTAAATAACCCAACTAAATAATGGGCAAATAATGAAGAGATATCCAAAGCAAAGTCATACAAAAGGACGTCAATGCAAAAGAAGCATTAAATATCCAATACATTTATGAAAAAATGTTAAACACCACTCTAATCAGACAAATACAAATCTAAACTACAAGATGTCACTGCATCAGTAAGAGTGGTTATTGCCAAAATGTCAAGATAACAAGTGTTGGAGACAGTGTGGAGAAAAGAAAACCCTCATACTGTGGGAATGTCAGTTAGTATGGCCATTATGAAAACCAATATGGAGGCTCCTAAAGAAATTGAAACTAGAAGTACCATATGATCAGCACCTATTAGCTATCCACAAAAAATTAAATCAGTATGTTTTTAGCAACATTTGCTCTCCCACATTCATCACAGTGTTATCTGCAATAGCTAAGAAATGGAACCAACCTAAGTGTCCATCAACTGATTAACTGATACAGAAACTGTGTCACATAAACACAGTGTTATTTAGCCTCTTGAAGAGCAAGAAATCATGCCATTTGCAACAAAACAAATGAACCTAGAAGTCATAATATCAAGTGAAGTTATCCAGTCACAGAAAGATAAGTAAGTTCTCATTTATAAGTGAAACCAAAAAATTTGAACTCCTAGAGATAGGACATAGAAGAACGGTTGCCAGAAGCAAAACAGAGTGAAGAGTTAAGAAGATGTTAGCCAAAAAATACAAAATTTGTACTACGTAGGAGGAACAACTTCAAGATAACTACTGTACAGCACAGTGACTGTAGTTAATAAGAACGTGCAGCTGGCCCTCCGTAACAGCAGATTCCACATCTGTGGATTCTACTGACAACGGATCGAAAATATTCTTGCAAAAAGTGCATTTATATTGACTTTTCTGTTTGTCATTTTGCCCCTAACAACACAGTATGACAACCAATTATCTGTCATTTACCTTGTGTTAAGTATTATAACCAATCTAGAGGAATTTAAAGTGGACAGGACGTGGATAAGCCTTGTGCTATACTATACCATTTTAAAGAAGACACCTTAAGCATCATGAATTTTAGTATCAGTGGAGAGTCCTGCAGCCAGTGCTCCATGGTTACCAGAGGCCAACTGCACTCTTTTTTTGAAAATTACAAGAATAAATTTTAAGTATTCTTGACAATAGTTATAAGAAGTAAGGAGGATACTAATTAGTCTACCTGAGCCATTCCACAATATATGTATTTTCAAACCACAACATTTAACACCACAGACATACGTGATGTGATGAAAACCTACGGTTAGGGGCTGGAGATTTAGCTCAGTGGTTCTGGCACCTGCCTAGCAAGCAGGGGTCCCTGGTTCGATCCCCTGTAACCACCCACATACAGCAATACCAGGTGTGGTGACTCACGCCCACCAGCCATCAATACCACATACCACAGTACAGGGCGTGGTGGCTCACGCCTGTAATCCCAGCACTAGAGAGGCAGAGGCAGGAGGACTGCTGAGTTCCAGGCTTGCCTGGGCTGCATAGTAAGCTCAGAGCCAGCCTGAACTATAAAGCGAGACCCTGTCTCAATAAATAAATAAATACATACATACATACATAATACATAAATAAAATTAACATATCACAATAAAAGACATACTGTCATTCGATATACTCCCCTCACTTTGAACACATCTATCCCTTCCTTCTTGCCACTTTCTGCATCAGTTGTGGAGTCCCCATTCCTGTCTTTATTTGCACTGTCATAACTGCCTCCATTCCCTGAATCGAACCAAAACCTTCGCCTTTCATGACTTTCATGACCACTTTGACCTGGGGAAGAGCCGGAAGTGACACAGATCCGCCGCGGAAGGCGCGTGCGGCTCACTGTGAGGTTTCGGAAGCTGTTTCCCTGTGTTTTCATCACAGGTTATCATGCGAACGTGAAAGAGAACTTCAGAACTGCTTCAGAAAATGGCAAGAACGGTGGGATACGTGTGCAAAGCTGGCTGGGAAGAGAGTATTTTGAAGGTTAATGTTAATAGGTCTTTTCCTGTGATATGTGCTTTTTAATTTAGTATATGTGCTGCCGAAGCGAGCACGATGTGCTTTTTAATTTAAATGCACACTATATTTCCATCGTACTTTGTATGTATGTTATTTTCATTTGCTAGTAAAACGTGAAATATATTTTAAAAGCTCCAAATGGATACCCCTTGAGGATACACTAATAAATGAAATAAACGGATCCCAGATATGTAAATACCATATCTTTTCTCTGGTATGAGAACCTGTAGATGTAAATGAGTTCTCGAATGTATGATAGATTTTGTAAAATAGGAAATATTCACAGGGAATGTGGTGGGGGAATGTAATGAGGGGAAAGAATAAATATGATTTGGAAAGAAAAAAGATAGCATGTATATAAAGGGGAGGTTGTGGTTGGATATGGGTAAAAATGAGAATGAACTTGTGTCTATATTGGTACAAATTCCCCAGTGTTGAGTGTGATTGTGAGCTGTGTATAAAATGTACCAATAAAGAACTCAATTTAAAAAATATATTGATCAATAAAAAAGCTGTATAGCACATAAAAGGTTTGAAACCTGTGTTCTTTGTGGGTTAGTGAAAAACTATGCATTTAGACTTTTAAAAGAAAAGACAATAGAAACACAGTAAGTGACTTAAAATATGAAGCAGTGATATATTTTTAAATGTTTTTAAACTATAGTGTTAGGGAAATGCCTCCATAGTACAGTTCTCACCTAGACAGAGCAATGCCCTGGGTTCCATCTACTGATAAAAATTAATTTTAAAATGAATTTACAAATTAAGAGCACACTAGAGCTCTGTGTAAAAAAAAGTAATTTCTATCATTATATCTGTTATATTCATATCTATCTTTCTATCTTTATATGCATTATATCATGGTCTTCTACACATAGCAATGAAATGTCCTAAAGAATTCAGATTTTTTTTCAGCAACCATCACTTAGGGAATTTGTGTTTAATATCTTCAATTTTGTTTCACAGCACTCTTCCTTCTTTATCCCTATAATCCGTGTGTGTGTGTGTGTGTGTGTGTGTGTACCCTTCATTCTACTCAAAGTGATCAACATGGTTTTTCAAGAACATTTAATTGTTAATCTATTACCTCATCACATATCCAAGCTTTCTGTTATTTTTCTAACTTCAGTCCCCAGAAAAAAAACAGTAACTTTTAGCCTTGGTACTAATAAAGGATCAGAGAGTATTTTCTACCTCATCAACTATGCTGACACTGTCACAGCTTCATAACTCTGCCCTCTGGTAGCAGGAAAGTAGACACAAACATGGCCATATTCTTATAAAGCTGTATTTATAGAAAGAGAGGAGCTATATTTGGTCTATAGGGTGGTGACTTTTGGCCTTACTTTAGATTCAGTTCAGAAGTTAGTCTCCCTGACTCCTTTCACTAAATTTTCCTTCTTCTATTAAGCAGAGATAAAACACTTTCTTTTATGCTCTTCTACAATATTTCCATTATAGTTCTCCCACTTTAAGTTATTTACATGTTCAGTTGGCCCTGTAAACAGTGAATGTATGAATCCCTTAGAAATAAAAATACTGTTTAATTAATCCATGTCTAACAAGCAGCTAACACACTGTACATATTCAATCAATGTTGACTATCAAAGGAATAAATGAATGAATAAAAGAATAAGTGATAAGTACAGATGTAAATTTAAGGTGGATCTTGAAAAATGGCCAGGACTTAGCAAATGACATTTGAAAAGTGTAAATGTAAAGCACTTTTAAATATAGGGAAATAGTTTGGTTTTCTGACTGACCAACCCCCTCATTCATTTCCTGAATATTGACTGAAGATGACCTGCGGAGGGAAAAGCCCTTGGGAATTAACATTCGTTCAAGCAGAGCCTCCCAGAGTTGGAGACTGTAAAGTACACCGAGTCACTATGCCCACTAAATGTGCCTATTATCGTCTGTGCATGAAAGTCCTTTTAAAAGTTAATGGGATCTGAATGCATATAGCTGAATAAAAGAGAGCAATCCAGACCGAATTATACTAGAATTTATGACATTCTGTCCCTGTATGTTGAATCTAGGGATTTGGGTTATTGAAGATAGCACTCTAATGAAGACTTTTCATCTGCTCTGCACACCACTGTCCTTTCATTAGCTGCACACTGCAGAAGAGAGCATGGCACAGCACCAACACACTAATCTTGTGTTTGAGGAGGTCCCTACGTCTTTATGTCCCCTTTAAGCACACTTAATCTTCTTTAATTAACTATGAATTTCTTAATCTGTATTGTTTTTTATTCTGTCCAATTGGCTTTCCTCATGGCCATCTGCTGTAATGTATATTTTATAAGTGAACCTTATATTTTAGATATCATACCACTCTAGGCAACGGCTTATGAAATTATAGCTAAAATGACAGTATCCGTTTTCATTTTCTGGAAATTTAATATTTAAGTGATATAAACAGAGATTTTCTTCAAATGTCAGGGTCCATAGCTAAGCCTTGAACAAACACATCTGATTATATTTAACCCGTAGCTCTAGGTTTTTATCAAGTGGGCTTCAGGTACTTCTCAGTGGCCGAAATTTGTGCAATATTCTAAAGAGGTCGAGTTCATTGTAAAAACTGAAATTTCACTGCCTCTGGGACCATGTGCCACGGCTAAATTATCCTCAGTCACCCACAAATACTTAAAATACTTTCCAGGATATATTTTCCATATTCTCAAAAGGAAATGTATTCCCACCTGTTGTCAATCATGCTCTGCCATTTTTCTGCTGGGTAACAGTAGCAACATAGGGAGGCCCTGAAGCCCACTGCTGTGTAACAGAGGAGGGGGAGGGACAAACAGTATACCTTCCTTTACAGTCAGTTGGTGGAGGGTAAGCGAGGACTTCCACCCAACAGTTTGCATGTTTTAGTAAACACAAGTTTGTTTTTCATTAAAGTGCTTCTTGTCCTTAACATACAAGGGGAGAATGGTTTCCAAAGGAAACTTAATGAAGTATCCTCAGAATCAATTCTCTCCTCCTCTCCGTTAATGCTGAGTCTGGCTTCTAGGAGCATCTTATTTGGAGTCAGAGCTTTCCAGGAATCACCCTAACCTGCTCCATTCATTGACTGAGATGCATCTCTTCACCACCGTCACCTCTGCTGCTTCTCACTGTATCCGAACGCCAGCTCTACAGAAGCCACAATCCTTGCTACTTTAATAGTCTTATCTCGAATGACTTCTTTCAGATAGTAAAGATTGTTTATAAAATTTAGCGGAGCAGAACTAATCTTCTTTCTAAAATAGAAACAAAAATAAAGGTTGCATCAATTAATATTACCAGTGTCTTGTCAGAAAGAGCTTCCATATGTAGCGAAACATATTGATTGTTATTTAATGTTAGATCTGAGAAAGATCGCAGGTAATGACTTCACTGGCAATGTTCTGCAAATAAGAAGATTTAGGTCCAGAGAAACCATGGGAATTGTTTTAAAATCACTGAGAGACTGAGGAGGTAAATATTTACTGTTGCAGTCACTTGGAAAGAATAGGAAAATAAAATGCTAAAGAATAGGCTAGAAAAAGTCCTTTGTAAACTTCAAGGCTGGAAGAGACACCAGCACCAAGCCATGAACAGCATCATGAATTAGACAAGCCAAACACAAACCTTGTGTCTCTCACAGTTTATCTTCTTTCCCCAGGAAGGCTTGTTATGAGAAAAGTTGCCCACCAAAATTATACTGAGCCCTCCATGACCTTATGCCACACCCTGAACCAAATTGAAAAAACTTTAAACCACAGCTATTCAATATAACTTCTATGTACTCACTCCCTGTTCTCCAAAATGTGATCTTAAGCAGTTGTTTTGCTTTGTTCTATATTTATAGCATGATGCCAAAAGATGGGTCAAAGGACACCTTAGAGGTTCTCATGGGCTAAGAAAAGAGAACATATTTCAGTGTCTTCTAAAAACAAAAGGACTCTGGGAATGGGAGCAATGAATTTGGTCTCTGACAGCTCCTCCGTTTGTGATGGTGATTGGTTACAGGGCTTTACTGCTACCTGGAAGTGTAAATTGCACCCCTGAGATTGTTCTGCACGTAACCTTTAACTCACACTTGATAGCAAACAAATGAAAGAGAAGCAATACCATCAGATGTGATGATTTATTTTTAAAGCACAAGTTTTTTGTTTAATATAAATGTAAAAACATAACTTTCCCTTCAAGCTAGCCAGGTAGTTTAGGCAATTTATCAAACCAAAAGCACTATAGTTCTGCAGTGAGACAGGAAGAAAATGCATCTGTGCCCAAGTAATTGTCCTTCCACTTCCTGAAATCTAGCAGGAAAGATTCAGGGCAGAGATGATTCCAAATAATAATTGCAGTCAAACAAAGGAAGTCCTTCATTCAATTAAGTCTAATTCATCTTTAATTTTCAAAGGCTCTACCACACAACTTATATTAAATTTCTCCTTACTCTTTGAACTGTTTTGTGAATTTTTATTTCTTTAAGAAGACTCACGTCAGACAACCATTCATGTAATGAATACAGTCTTTTCAAAAACCATTCTTTTCTTTTGTCTCCCTTAATGCACTGTATCTAATCATTTTTCATAAATAAAATCTTTTCATGATATTTAACAATCTTTGCCCAAATATAAGCTGATTGGCAGCCACTATGTGAAATGTAAGTTGTATGGTGATGACTGTTACCTATTTCTCTATATCAGCGTTTACTCAGCACACACTACATATTGGAAGTATGAGAGAAGCTGCAAATAAGATAATTAGCATATATTATAACATCCTTGATCTTATGGAAGTCTAAACACAGTGAGGAGAGAAGAGTGAGAAGAAAATGGTAAAAGTGATCATTTTAAGTGGTAATCTGACTTGAGGGGAGGGATGATGGTATAAAGTGAGTAGAACGTAAGCTTCTCTGAGAAAGTAATATTTGAGGTGAAATGTGGGCAGGAAGTGTTCAATTGAGAAGAGGTTCAGAGCCATATTTGGGGCACAAGAAATAATAAATATAAACACCCCAAGTCAGGAGTCAGATCAGCCTGTTTAGGGAATAAAAAAGGAGTTAATTAAATTAATTAATTTAAAACCACATTTCAAATTCAGAAAAACCCTTAATCCTATGACATTTCAAAGTACAAAAATATTAAGAAAATAGAATATACATTGAATTTTTTATTGTTAAATTCTTCACCATTTTCCACGTATTGTCAGTGCACTAGGGAAAAAATACATTAAAAATCTCCTGATGACAAGAATTTAAGAGCATTTTCTATGAAAGTTGTTGTATATGTTGAAGATAAAGTTCATATTGCCAGTGGGAGACTCTAATAAGCCTTGTGCTCTGACAAAAATAAAGGCAAACTTTTACTTCAACCACAGCTGATCTGATACAGTTTGTGTCAAAAGAATTAGATATCATGACTGGTCCAAACAAGTAGAAATGTTCGTTTGAGTAAACACTATGTGAGGTATCATTGCAAACATAGTATCAGAGGATGTGTTTAGAAATAGTTGTAAATTCTGGACTCCCCTTGAGAAACTTCCACATCTTGTAAACTTCCACATCTTGTAAACACTGAAAATATCCCACTTTTCTCTTTTCTTTGGTTTTTCAGACTTTAACACCTAAAGATTGTAGTAATGTGAATGATCTTCCTGTAGCTCCACTGCATTCGAGCTCGGTAGGGACTGCCCCTTTTGATTCTGTCTGTCCAGTAATACATTCAGTTCTGCTTTTATTTTAATCTTTATTGGTACATTATATATATACATCATGATCAGACATAATACTAAGGATTTGTACCAGTATATGACAAAATTTAATTCTCATTTTTCCCATTCCCCCACCCACCCTACAACTCCCCCTATATACATAAGCTTTATTTCCCATTTTTTATTACCATCATAATTTTCTTCCCCTTCTTACTCCTACACCCCATTTCCTTTTGAATATTTTCTATTTCACAATATCTCTGAAAGATCAGAAGCCAGAAAAAGATGCAAATGGCGACCATTGGCAATATCCAAGCACCTCTCAATACTTTTACCATTAGTTTTATCAAGAGTAGATAAATTTGAATTATTGTTGAATATGTGTGGATACAGAAGAAACAAAATATCAAAGATAGCTTACAAATTTGTTTCTGTTTTGTTTAAACTGCACCACTTAAATTGAGGTCTTCATCTCCCATGTTTCTCTAGTAGTCCTTGCTTTGCCTAGGAAATGGAGCCTGGAACTGTGTTTATATATTTTCATTGGTGTCTTAGTGTATTTCTCAGTGTTGAGACACAACACCTGACTTGCACAAAGCATGCCAGGCACAGTGGTATTGATTGCTGGTGGGCGTGTCACCACGGCCAGTACTGTATGTGGTTACTGGGGATCAAATTCAGGACCTTGCACTTGCGAGGCAGGCGCTGGAACCACTGAGCTAAATCTCTGGCCCAAGATCCCTTCTTTAAGGTCGCATATTTTTCCGGCTGACATGATGTACCCTGGTGTAGCTTGCCCAGCATTTGGAGTTCAGTGAAATGTGATAGCCCTTAGCAGACTAGGTTGTCCTCAAGGATCAGCCCAGACCTCAACTGTGCTGAACTGAGACAGATCCAGCAAGACAAAGTGGCACAAGCCAATTAAAAATGAATCAATAAGTCTTTTTAAAGTGTAGGAGCAGCTGCCTCTTCTTCCTGTGTGGGTTTTTTTGTTTTAATTTGGTGGCCATGCAAGTCAGTAGACATTTGTATTTGCTTCAAGCAGAGGTTTGTGCTCTCTTACCTAAGGACACAGGAGATTGCTGGAATAAGATGAAGGGGAACATATTGTACCTCAACAAGCACAGCATTTCAGTGAAGACAGAGCCAAAGGAAATCTGACAATTAGAATTTTAATTCCTATAGCGATTTGTAAGAATGTTTCATCTAGACTAGTGTTATTGTGGAAAAATATGACTTACGTGTTTCAGATTTTCTCAAGTAGCACGTTAAAAGGTAAACAAAGGGGAAAGAAAAAAATGTGATGGTAATAAAAAAGGGAAACAATGCTTATGTATATAGGGGGCAGGAATGGGGAAAATGAGAATAAATTGGGTCATACACTGGTACAAATTCTTAATAGTGTATGTGATCATGATGTGTATATACAATGTACCAATAAAGATTTAAAATAAAATAATTTTATTATATCTTAATGCAAGACTTCAAAAGTAGTATTTCAAGATGTGATCAGTATTAAAATATTTTATTGTTTTTTGTCTTCATCTTCAAATTCCAATGTATGTTTTATAGAAACAGCACATCTCAGTTCAAACTCACCACCTTTGATTAGTGGAATCCTTATGAGTTCAGAGCCAAAGAGCTTCTATGAAATATTGACAGGCTGAGCTTTATTGTGCCTCTTCAATGAACATATATCTGAGCTAGAAAAACAGAAAGGTACCCCTGATTATACAACAAACCCTGTCATGTTTTGTACGTAGCTTTTCATCTGTTTCACTTCATAGGTATAATGCAGGTGGTTGACATGACTATAAATATCTTTTCTGATAATATGAGAATGGAAGGAATGGGATTTAGGGAAGCTCAGAAGGTCAATATCAAAACCTACTCATCAACTGATGGCAAAATCCAGGTCTGGCTGAGCCAATTACATTGTATGCCAGTCTCCTAGGTCCTGAGAGAACGCTTGGCCCTCAGTAAACTAAGTCCAAACCAAAGCAAGCATTGAGCTAATGAGAACACTCCAGGCTGGAGATTGCCTGGTCCTCCCCAGTGTTGGGCCCCTCCTCTATCAACCATAGACCAATCCCAAAAGCCATTGAACAAACCCCTCCCACCACTTGTGCTATATAATGTCCTACACTGCATTCATAAAATGGAAGCGTTCTAGAAACCTCCCCAGAGTCTGGTGTGCATGTGTGACTCTGCACCTCACCCTCCTGTGTGCAGCTCCTCAAGGACAATAATCAACCTTTCAAAGTCATCCTGAAACACTTCATAAATATTGACCACATTAATAAGAGAGAGATTTGCTGAATTTATAAGAAAATGCTAGATGCTAAAACAGTATATCTCATAATTTGCATTAGTGTTAGTAAAGGTGAATTGTATTAGGTAACTTTATATCTATGGAAAATAAATGATTGATATATGGTAGATATTGGCATAAATATCTAAAATCCTTTCAAATAAAAATGTTTAATTTTAGAAATTTAAAATTACTCCTAAAGCATTCAGTTAAAAGACTGCCCTAAATGGAATAGAATAAAGCAACCTAGGATGGATAATGGAAATTGACTATTAGAATATCGAGCTGTCTCCTTTAATTTTTTCAAGATTATCTAAATCTGTATAATTTCTAACTTCACACAGCTTGAGAAAATAAACATTACAGTTTTTTACCCTGCTTATAGACTATGGAAGCAGGACATCTTAGGACAGTTATATCCATGTTACTAATTATGTATTGTTCCCTTCTGTTTTTCCTGATGTTTGTTTATCCAAAACACTACTCATCAAGGTATCATTATAAGGAGTTTTGACTGTGCTGTCTTGTACGTAAGGACTTCATTTCCACTCTCAGATCACCTACCTCCGAATTATTTAGCATCCTAAATCTTCCATCAGTTCCCCACACTTAATAATGCTTCCTAATTCACTTTCTCATGAGCTCCTCCTCTTTATTTTTCAGCACATTCTGTACCTAACAAATTATTTATGCCAGAGCTTATGAGAAATGAAGGAGCAAGACATGCCAAAGTGCTCTATGAAATTTCACTCTGTCCTTTCTGAGGCTGACGTAGGTGACCATGAATCAGCAGCAACAGACATTTGCCCAGACCCTGGCCAGACAGCAGCTGTAAATGTGAATGATGAAATTATAGGACCAAAAACACAGGTATGGGCAATCTGATTTCATGGTTCAAAAACATGAAAGGTAAGATCCATTCAGCTGACATGTTGGAAATTTTTGACAAAGAATAAACAAATAGCTAAATCCTAAAACACTGCAAAACTTTCCAGTGCTAAGGATTTCTTATAGTATTTGAAGTCTGCTTGGTCAAAGTCAGATAAATATGTCAAACAAATGACTCATCTTAGCAGATGAGTTAGCCTTGAGGATTTGAAGAAAAGAGGGCTTGTGATTTATATTGAGTTCTTTTGGGTTAACAAAGCTCATAGCTAGTTGAAAAATTTTATGATTTTAATATCAAGTTGGACCTTGGTATTATTAAGAAATAGTCAGAAAATAGACAAATTGCATTATAAGCCCCGAAGCTATATTCATTCAGAAAGAAGATCTAACATCAGTAACATAATGAAATAAAGGAGAAAAACTGAAAATTAATCTGTCTACACTATGAGCTCCTTGGAAAAGGGACTATTTCTGTCTCACACACTGTTTGATCCCCACCCCCACCCCCACCTAATAGCTTTTTTTCAATTCTTGCATTTGTGACTGCTTAGAAAACAATCTAAATATTGGTGAGTAAGCTGCTATACATAGGATATCTGCAGTATTTTCCATAGCCCATTAGTCTGTCTTCTAAAATCAAATGAACAATATTATAGAAAGCAAGAAGGAACAGGGGAGTATTATTTATAAGGAATTTTGACACAATGTGTACCCAAAGTAAAAATACCACCATGTGGTTTTCAGAACTTTAGCTAGCTCTAGGTAACAGTGTACTTACTGATCAATTTTTCTTGATTTTGGAAATGCCAGAAAATATATCTATGAAGGGCTAAATACATGAAAAAAAAACTGCACAAGTTTCATTTAGTGTCACTATTGCTCTTTGCTAAAACAAAAACTTATATAAACAGTTGTTCTTTTACCAAGGAGAAAAAATATGTGCAAATGATGCCTTTTAATACATATATATTACATATATATCAGACATATTTAATACATATATAGCAGATATATTTATGGTCTAAGAAAAATGATGTCAGGCATTGGCAAAACAGTTTTCTCCACTGATTTTTATACTTAACAAATATCAAGTTTGACATAATTGACTCAAATAATGTAGTAAACAGGCTCAGATCGAGTAGGTGGTTTTCCAAAGGTCGCATATCAAAGTTAGTGGAATCCAGACATGAATTCAAGTGTCTTGCTCCTAATAGACTTTCTATTCTATACCTTGCTTTTTCCAGGCCTTTGACCTTGAAACACTTCGGAGGATCAGACTTTCCTTTGAATCACCTCTGGCACAAACCACACATGCATATGTTTGTACACATACACGCATACACACGCAATAATATTTAAGAGGTTTGAAAATTAAAATTAAAGCATGCGATCCCCTGTTGTGGATCTCTCTTTCCCTGGGTATGATGCAATCCCAGTGATAGCTACAAGGCAAGGCCTGGAGAGACGCAGTTGCTACCAAAATATTCTAGCAGCAAAGAGCCTTGATACCTCCACTTAGGAGATGTGTACACATAAGCCAATGATGCTTTCTGTACACTTCAGCTTCCTTACCTATATCTGGCTCTTAAAATAACACTTGTTTCCTTAGGCTGTTGCTGCACAGAGTCCTTAGCTCAAAGCCTGTCCACAGGTTCAAAGAGAAATGAGTGGACAAGCTGTTTCCCCGTCCCTGAACTGCTATCTAATTTTTGAAGAAATGTTCAACACCACTCACTGTGGAGTACTCCGAAAAATGAACTTCACAGTTTTTTACAATGAGAAGTAATTAACGTGCATGCTGGGCCATCGCATATTGGCTATTGAGAGAACTGTGTGGTGGAAGGAAACACATCGCCAAAGTTCAAAAGGCAAGTTCCTCAGCTGAGCTACATAATAGAAGAAAAGGTCACCTTTGGCTGACTTTTGCTCTTGGCTATCAAAGGTGAATGGTTTTTTACAGTGTAAAGCTTTAACAGCCCCATGATGGATGCTTTTGATAGAAACTGGGAAAGAAATGTTAAAGAAGTAAAATGTCTAAACTAAGCCTTCTCTCTGAAAGAAGCTCTCTTCTATTAGAGCTACTTCCAGCTCCACCATGGTGCACTCTTGAAAAAGAGCCTTAAAAAGCTAAAAATACAAACAAAGTATACAAACCCATGTTGCAGTGCTCCTTTAAAATGGTTTCATAGTATTTGGGGAAGTTCTGTAAACATGTAGACAGCCGGAAGATGATGCAGGAAGGGTATCTCAAAGACTAGACAAACACAATTGATGTACAGACATCCTAACTAGAAAGACCTAAATAAGCAACAATTTCGAATTCTTAGCATTTGCATCCTGGTATATTGCAAGAGCATGGAATGTGAAGGTTAAAGAAGCAAGTAGGATTAAGTTGCACAGCCATAGCTAAAGTATTATCTGTACGAAAACATCTCAAACAGGAGAGGTTGAAGGGAATCAATAGAAATATGTTTTGTATCTGTGACACAGAATAATTTCTTGGGTCACACTGTTCTTCCAATTTTATTGAATCAGTTGATTTTTTAGCATATATAGAAAAAGCTAATGAGATAAAGTTCATTATTATAGAAATGTCCTTACACACATAGAATTAGCAATTCTAAGAGTGGGTGGGAAACTGAATTTCAAGACTCTGTGAGATCCAATTTGAACACAGATGGTAAAGTTTAAATTTAATTTTTTTTTACTCAAAAAGAAATGCATATAAGCAGCAGAAGTATAAAATATGACTTCTCACTTTACAATTAACTAAAATCTTGGAAGATTTTTAAGCATCTATTAAGATCTCATATTTTATGTTTTGCAGCTCTTCATTAAGAAAGGTAGAACTCCCACACCAACAAAGGATAACATAATTAGAATGCCTGTTTTTAAAGTAGTGACAGATTTCAACAAGAAAGTACTACAAGACATTATTGTGGTAAATTCAACTATAGTTCTCAATTCTTTTTGCTATTTCTCTTCTAAAATGATGCATCTATTTCCTTAGTCACATAATTTCTCAGTTCTTCCCACCGAGGCAATGTTATCACCCTGTTGGTATTGAACTTGGTCTCATAACTTTCTCTGAACTCTATGTGACTATGGCATTTGCAGAAGACCTATAAATGCATGTGTTCTGGCTGGAGACATGTGAAGACCATGAAAAGCTAAACTCACTGCATCCACAAGAGAACTTCCGAGCAGGCCAGAGCCCAGTCCTAAGCTGGAACCCAACCCTGCTCACCTACAGCCTGAAACAGAACTACTCCAGCACAAAACTCATAGACGTGGGAATAGAAAAATAAGGACTGATAATTTAAATTCTTTAAATGTGGGGATGATCTGTTATATAATACTCTATAAGCAATACCTGGTTTACTAAATGTTAAGAAAGTTGACTTCAAGGCACCGAAGTCTGAATTTGAATAGTCATTCTGCAACCTCACCGCATAATCGTGGACAGGCAAACTTCTCGACCTGCCCGATATTCAATATCCTCATTTGTGAATGCAAAATAATAAATTTATATAATGAAGTCAATCTAGTATTGCTATAAAAATTGGTGTGGGGATGTAATGAGGGGAAGGAATAAATGTGATTCTGAAAGAAAATAAAAGAGCATGTATATAGGAGGTGAGGAGGTGTGGGTGAGTTGGGATATGGGTAAAAATGAGAATTGACTGTGTCATATATTGGTACAAATTCTCCAATGTTATGTGTGATTGTGAGATGTATGCAAATTATACCAATAAAGAGTGCAATTAAAATCAAAAAAATAAAAATAAAACATCAACTCAAAAAAATTGAACAACACAGTGTATGTAAAACAAATAGTCTGAAATATTACTACTTTGTAAAAAGTTGTTGTCATCACTGACATCATCATAAGTACCATCTTTATAATCAAGACTCTCCTTTCTTTGTTCAGTATGGAATGTCTCATATTATGCAATAGGTTGTGTACAGAACCTAAGCATCTTCAGAAATGGTTCTCATAATTTTTACTTCAGTGATTTCCTGTTCAAAATAATCAATATGACCAAAACTATATTTTTTTTTACAAAAAAAAATATTCATTTGAAACCAAGCTTTTAGCTCTACCCAGACTGAATCCAAAATTGAGTTATTTTGGCAGATAAAACTTATGTATTTCTGGTTTTAATGTCCATCTGATACATGGACCCAAGAGTTGGATGGCACATATAACAAATGCACCCCAGATCTCCAAGGAGTATCCAGAGGGAATCCCATACAAGCCTGGGATCCTACCATCTTAGTCTGATGGGCTGCTGTAACATGTAACCATAAACTAGGTGAATTAAATGACAAAAAATGTATTTCTCATAGTTCTGAAGGATGGAAGTCAGGGGTCAGGATCTAGTGCGATCAGGTAAAGACACTTTTCCTGGGCTACAGATTGCTCTCTTATTTTTCCATGCTGTGCTCACAATGGCTGCAGGAGGGTCTTACATCTCTTCTTACAAGGACATTAATCCAACTCATGAAGACATCACCCTAACACCTTGACCTCATTACCCAAAGACCTCACCTCCTAATATCACATTAGGAGTTAGGACTTCAACATATAAATTTAGAGGGGGACAAACATTCCCTCCATATTTTTTGTTGTGCCTGGGCACCATCATCTTTTTTAAGTCCTGCTGCCAGTTCCCCTGGGCACCACCTCACACATCAGAGTTCCCAAGTGCCTCACACATGATAGCTGGTACTTCTTGCATCACAGAATTTGCTAGTGCTGCTGATAATGAGTACCACGGAACCAAGACTACTCAGAATTCCCTACCAATGTGAGGGGATCCCTCCTTCTGTCTGTAGCAATCTGTTAGGAATGAGTCGATGCACTGAGCTCTTCCATACTGTCATGGGGAAGTAATTCTCTCACTTTTTACTCACAGTCTTTTCTCTCTTCATGTCTAAAAGTGGGTCTATATGGAAGGAAACAAGGAAGAAAATGACCTAAGACAAATCAAAGAGAAACAGACATTCTTCTGTGGCCAGTATTACCTTTGTCTCTTGACAACTGAAGGTTTATTATGTGGGTCAAGCTTGTTTAATTTACCTCTTCTTTCAAAGTAAATTATTTTCCATGTGTTTTTCAAACCTTTTCTCATAAAGTATCTTTCATGACACCTAGTTTCAATAATCTGCAATACATACCCACTTAAATTCAGGATTATAATGATGATGCCTTAATCCCCTGACAGCAAGAAATTGATTATCATTTATTTTATACATGAATAAAAGAGAAAATAATTAAATTTAGATGAATTTTCCATATTGAGGTACTCAGCATTATTTTAACAATTTCACTATCTAATAAGTAGTTCAAACTTAAAATATCAAAACTAAATTCTTGATGCTTTGCCTGTACCCAACCTGCTGCTTTGCTGTACACTCCTTCAGTTGAAGCAAACTCTGTTTTGCTCAGTCCAAGAACCTCAAAGGTGTCTCTGACTGTTGGGTTTCCATTTCACATCCGAGCCATCAGCAAATTCTTTAGATGCTACTTCAAAACACATGACGACTGCAGTCGCTTCTCACCCTTCCTCCTGTACAGCGCTGACCCACCCCTGTCGTCTCTCACCTGGGCTGCTTTTCAAGGCTCCAAAGTGCTTTTCTTGCTTCTGCAATTGCTTTTCAATGGTCTTTTCTTCTGTAGAGAAGCCTACATGATCCTCTAAAAATATAAATCAGAAAACATTTCTGCTCTGCTCTTGGGCTTTGCTGTTCCCATCTTATTCACAGTGAGAGTAAAGCTCTTAACAACACCCCATGAAACCCTCCCCTGCTTAACACCCAGGAGCCACTTTTCTTGCTATTTTTGATGACCCAGGTTTGTTCCTGTCTTAGGGCCTTTGTTCTGATTCCTCTGCCTGAATGTTTTCTCCCATGTACATAAATATCCTCTTGGCGAACTCTTCCACTTACTACAAAGTGTAATCAAACCCCCAGACCCATAGGTTTCATACAAATGGATTCAGTGATTGCAGATCCAAATGATGTGGAAAAAGTTACAATTCTGTCTGTATTGAAAACCTTGTCACTATTCTGTAAATAATACAACTGCTATTTGCAAAAAGTTACATTACCTTAGGTATTATAAGTAACCTAGAG
Source organism: Thryonomys swinderianus (assembly GCA_004025085.1). Taxonomy (NCBI): domain Eukaryota; kingdom Metazoa; phylum Chordata; class Mammalia; order Rodentia; family Thryonomyidae; genus Thryonomys; species Thryonomys swinderianus. Next base: position 52,394 of record PVIC010002259.1, on the reverse strand, counting down.
AAGAAAGGAGAGAAAACACATACAGGATGTTGTACACAAGTTCTATTCAAATATTACAGTATTTTATATGAGACTGGAGCATCCGTGGATTTTGGTACCCTCAAAGGGCCTGCAAACAATACAGAGTATTCCTCAGTAGAGAGGAGACACCTAGACTTGTGCAGATCTCCTTTTCTCAACAAGGTCTAACTTCACACTCCTAACTGTTCCCCCCGCCACAGTGCCTGTATACTCACTAACAATCATCAGTTCCTGCATTTTATTCCAAGTATTTATCAGCATCTATACTATGCTGTTTCATTATCTTTTATCTCCTTCCTTTCCTACTTGCATTAGTGTATACATTTCAGAAGAGAAGAACCCTTAACTAGATTGTTCATTAACCAAACTAGACATGTGAATGAACACAGGCTGAAAAGAGAAAAAAAATGAAATTATTTCATAATATAACAAGTCTGTATCTTTTTCAAATGATTCTTGGCAATTATTTGCAGAAGGTCAGAGTTTTCCAACCTGATACATTTTCTTCAAATTTAGGGTCATTTTGAAATATCCTGTGTGTACACCAGTCTTTCACTCACATTATAATGACTTCATCTATTTCAAATGCTTTACAGACACCAGTTTCACATGTTTTATGCCTCGCCTCTTGTTATGCAAATGAGAATTAGTCCACATGGCCACATCATGGAATCATCCTAGTAACATAAAAAATTCAAAACAGCTAATATAAAAATGACAGAGGAAAAATTCAAAGCAACTAAAATAAAAATAACAGATGACAGATGCTATGGAGAGAAAGTGAAGACACTTTGGAACAAATAAAATGAATGCTGTATATCTGCTTCATAAACAAGTTGTATTTACATTCGCTCTAAAACAACATATGTTTCTTTAGGCTCATATAGATATATCAAACATAATGCAACATGTTAACAACAAAGTTTCCCTCCCCACTCTTTCCCCAAACTCTTTCCTCCCTTAAAATGATGACAGCACTAACACTTGCCTGTTATTTGCTCATCTTTCTTATCTAACTAATGTGAGTAACCAAGTCCTCTCTGCCCTACTTTGTAAACTTCTCTCGAGACAATTCCCTTTACAGGAAGGTTATTATACTCTGTTGTCAATGTTCCCACTTGGCCTTGCCAGGCCACAGACAAATAGAGGTGCCCATTAATTCAAGTCTTTCTTAAACACTTCCACAAAATAATCTAACCCCACCATTTTATTGCTAGAAACTTCTTTGATCATTTCCTTCTGTCTGTGGAATCAATTTTTTTTAATAAGAGAATTTTAACATAGCTTACCAAAAACCTTTGGTATCTTTTTAAATTTTTATTTTATTAGCAAATATTTATAGAACAAGAGGATTACATTCTTTTTTTAATTCTTTATTGGTACAATTTATATACATCTCAAAATCACACATAACATCGGGGAATTTGTACCAATATATGACACAAGTTAATTCTGTTTACCCATGTCCCTACCCACCCACACATCCCCACCCCCTATATACATGCTCTTTTATTTTCTTTCAGAATCATATTTATTCCTTCCCCTCATTACATTCCCAAACCAAATTTCCTTTGGAAACTTCCCATTCTACAAAAACTGTCATACTTTCTAGAGCTCATTTGCATCTACAGATGCTCATATCGAAGAAAAGATCTAGTATTTGCCTATCTGTGATCTATTTATTTCACTTATTAGTGTGTCCTCCAGGTGTATCCATTTGCACATAAATGAATCAGTCTTGTCATTCTTTAGGGCAGAATAATACTCCATTTCAATAAAAAAAATCTTCTTTATCCACTCTCCAGTTGATGGACATTTGGGTTGTTTCCAAGATTGAGCTATCACAAACTGACCTGCTATGAACAATGGTGTACATCTGTCCTTCCAATGTGATTTTTAAAATTCTTTTGGGTATATTCCTAGCAGAGGGATAGCAGGGTGAAATGGGACCCCTAGTCCTAGTTTTCTGAGAAATCTCCACACAGATCTCCACAATGGTCGCACAAGTCTACAATCCCACCAACAGTGTAGAAGGGTTCCTTTCTCCCCACAGCCTCACCAGCATTTATTGTTGGTTGATTTTGTGATCGTGGCCATTCTTTGTGGAGATGAAATCTGTGTTGTTTTCATTTGCATCTCTCAAATGACCAGTGATGTTGAGCATTTCTTCATATGCATTTAAGATCAAAACCCTACAGAGAACTGGACTTTATCTCAATCTAATACAAGCTGTTTATGAGAAACTGACAGCAGGATCATATTTAATGGGCAAAAACTGAAACCTTTTACACTAAGAACAAGAATGAGACAAGGATTCTCTTTGTCACCACTCTTGTTCAATATAGTGCTGGAAACATTAGCCATAGCAATCAGGCAGGATAAAGATATAAAAGGAATAAAGATAGGAAAGGAAGAAGTAAAACTGTCACTATTTGCTGATGATATGATACTCTATCTGGAGGGTCCTAAAAACTCAAACAAAAGACTGCTAGACTTAATTACCAAATTTAGTAGTGCTGCTGGATACAAGGTGAATGCTCAAAAATCAACAGCCTTTGTCTACACAAACAACAGACTCACTGAAAGAGAAATTGGAGAGTTAATCCCTTTCACAATAGCACCCAGGAAAATGAAATATCTAGGAATCAACCTAACAAAGGAAGTGAAAGACCTCTACTCTGAAAACTATAGGACTCTGAAAAATGGGATAGAAAAGGAGATCAGCAAGTGAAAAGACAGCCCTTGTTCCTGGGTCGGGAGAACCAACATCATCAAAATGGCTATACTCCCACAACTACTATACAGATTCAATGCAATTCCAATTTAAATTCTAACACTATACTACACAGAGCTAGAGAAAATAATACAAAAATTCATCTGGAACCACAAGAAACGTAGAATAGCAAAAGCAATTCTAAGCTACTACGACATGGCAGGGGATATTACAATCACCAATTTAAAACTCTACTATAAAGCCACTGTGATAAAAACTGTATGGCACTGGCAAAGTAACAGACCTGAGGACCAGTGGAATAGATTAGAAGACCCAGAAACAACCCTGGATACACTAAGCCACCTTATCTTTTTTTTTTTTTCCTTTTTGAGACAGGGTCTCGCTTTGTAGTTCAGGCTGGCTCTGAGCTCACTATGTAGTCCAGGCAAGCTTCGAACTCAGCAATCCTCCTGTCTCTGCCTCCGGAGTGCTGGGATTACAGGCGTGAACCACCACGCCCGGCATGCCACTTTATCTTTGACAAAGGAGCCAAACACCCCTCAATGGAGGAAAGACAGCCTGTTTAACAAATGTGCTGGAAAAACTGAGCTTTAACCTACCAAAAACTAAAGCTAGACCAATCTCTTTCATCATGCACAAAACTAAATTCACGATGGATATGAGACTTAAACATTAAAACAGAAACAATAAGCCTGTTGGAAAACAGGTTAGGCTAATGTCTTGGAGACATTGGCTTAGGCAGAGACTTTATGAATAAAACCTCTATAGCACAAGAACTAGCAGAAAGGATTACATTCTTTTTAAGGAGTGGGTACATGTACTTAATCTACCTTGGTTTTGGTTTTTATTCTTTCCCCTCCTTATAGCCTGCCCATTAAAATTCAGTACAGTCTACTCCTGAGCAAAGAGAACATAGAAACAGATTTTACACAAGGTAGTTGGGGCCACCTTCTCCCATAAGCAGGCCTTGAGAGTATGATTTAAGTGCAAGTAGATGAGAGAAATGACTCATGAAGTGTCAAACTGAGAAAGACCCTGAGGAAGGAACTTCACGTACTTCCTTCCCCTAGATGCTTGCTGTGAACAAGCCTACAAGTGCCCTGGGGTGTGAGGGGCACCAGAGGCAGCTGCTTCAGGGTTATAAGCAAAATGAGTCTTTCTCCGAGGACAGGAATCTGGGCAATGTAGGACCTGGAAATTATACAGCATGAATAACAGCTGAAGAAATGAAGAATGTTCCACCTAGATAAAAAGTAATACAGAATCAGAAATTTCACTCTCTCTCCACTTAAAACACAGTTAACCTTTTTTGATTCAAGGGAAATTGAAAAACAAATCATTTGGACATGAAACTTCTTACATTTATTCAGTTTCTATACTGTAATTATTTTCTCCTCAGCTAATAAAAGTATGAGATGCAAAATATTTATGATCTAGGGAGCTACACAAATGATGTATTTTCCAACTAATCAGATTAAACTAAAGTCTAAAATGAAATTAAATTTGGATATTATCTGTCCTCATCAAATGACAAATCCATCTGCTTTTTTGTCTTAGATGTAAGACATAAAGACCATTTTATGATTAAGATATATTAATATATAACAAATTTAAAGCATATTTTTGCAGAATTGTGGCACATTTGAATTAGTTATGAAATATAATAAAGCATGACTAGTGTAGGGTATAACTAGTATTTCCCAAATTGTACTTTTAATCACTTCAGACATGTATGAGTTCATAATATGTGTTTTGGAAATTCCTCTCAAAAAAAAAAAAGGAAGAGAAGGCAGAGGAGAATAATTTAAACACCAAGGATTTGGATTCAGAAATAGGCAAAAACCATTCACTATCTTCTGCTGAAGTTGGCAACAAGTATGACAAAATAAACGTTCCTGACAATTTCCAAACCCACCCTAATGAAGAGCATTTGTATTTTGACACAAAATAATTATCTCTGGATCTTGGTATCCTGACTTATGGAAGAGGGATTAGATTTGGCCCCAGGGAATGGATTTAAAAGAGAAAAGGCAGATGAATTTCTGCTCAAAAGAAGAAAAGATAAAATGAAGGAAGAGAGAAGAAACAAACACTGGAAGATAGGTAGATTATTTTTAACTCTAAGGCCAGCAGTACAATTATCTAAGTGCAGGTTTGAATTGAAATATAAAGAAAACAAAGGAACATCCAGTTGACTGATCATATCTATCTACAGTCTTTTTTGTAATTCGGAGAGCTGTTATCTCAAGCCTCTGAGATTCATCTGGCAACTATATATAAGATGGATTAGAGAAAAATGCATAGGTAGAGAAATCAATTAAGAAGTTTCCCAATAATATAGTTAAGAAGTAAAGTCTAACAATATAATGATTTAAGAAATATTGAAAAATAAATGTGAACATTTGAGGAAGTGTTCCCCTGGATGAGGACAGCGAGAGAGAGGAACATGGCACCCAGTTTGGGAGCCAAGCTGCAGGAAGATTAGTTAACTACCAACCAGAACAAGCCGAGAATAAGGAAGAGCAGCTCAGCATGGAAACAGTGGATCCACTTTAAGTTTAATTTCGTGTAACAGTCAGTGCTTACTGGAGAAACAGGCTTAATGAGAAATATACAACTATATAAGAATTAAGAAAATTGGTTTACCATGGCGGCCCACAAAGTCAGGCATGAGAGAGTGTGAAAGGTCTGTCTGTGTGTTGGAGACTGAAGGGTCCAGCTGAAGTCCTGGAGCCCACTGTCATGTCCCGTGTGGGTCCTTATCAGAACGTCAAAGAGTCTGTGCTGAAACACCAAAGAGTCTGCAATGGAAGCCAGAGTTTATAACATTCGCTACCCTAGGGTGAGCCTTTCACACCCGGAACTATGCTAAGCCAGTTTAGTTGAGCATTTCTTACTCAAGTTGACACAATTAACCATCACATGGTATTCAATATAGATAACCAGCAGATAATGGAACATGTGGTATGGGATTTTCCAGAAGAGGTCAGAATGAACACATGCAGAAACTGAAACTGTCTACCTGTCATTGTCAAATAATATTAGAATAGGTTGTCAGCTGAGAGAGACTATGAGACAGAAATAAATGCACTATGAAAATTCTTTCCATGATGTCTGGTTTTAGAAACATGTAGAGGTGAAGACAGAGATGAAGAGGAAAAAGAAGAAAGCAATGGAAGGGAAGGGGGGAAGGAGGGAGGGAGGTTACTTTAGGACTGAATGAGTCAGTATCTTGTATGAAGAGTAATAAAGCCTTCCTATCTGTATCTAACACATGAATAGCTTTGAAAACTTTATATTGTCTAAATTTTTTATTAACTGTACAAATTATATCTGGTAGACTTTTTCTATTTGTCATACTAAATGCTGGAAGTACATACCATCCTAGTTACATAAGGGAACACTAAACCTAAAAATAATAAACTGTTAAGAAACCTCATTTCAAGTTAAAATTAGAAAACAAAAACATTACTATTGCTATTCTGGTCAATTTCATTCTTGGGAGTCATAATTCTTTGAATTCATAATTATTGTATGACCATTTCAGTTAGTGATATCAGATTATAATTATGCAGGTCTATGATTAGAGGGAAAAAAAAAACATGTTCCCTTGTTGATCTCTTTTACTGTCTTAAATACCCAGTTTAAGGGATTTGTCTATGACGGGTCCATGGCTCCTTTGTACTACTGTACTGACCCTCTGCCTCTGTATGAAGTTTTAGGCTCTTGTTTGTAAATTACATGGTGAAACAGCTGCAGGATTCCTCTGGACATTTATGTTCACAGAAACAATGTTACACAAACTGCCTAATACCAGCTGATTTGTTCCCTTAAGTAGCAGATGAGAAAAATAAAACAGCAGACTTGCAAGAACCTGTTTTAGGCACAGTCTTTTAATTCACCATGACAGCAGCATAGAAGGTATAAATTATGTGTTATCTACCTGTATGGCATAAATAAAATTTTATTTTTTTATTTTTGAGACAGGTTCTCGCTTTGTAGTTCAGGCTGGCCCTGAGCTCACTATGTAGCCCAGACAAGCCTCAAACTCAGCAATCCTGTCTCTGCCTCCCGAGTGCTGGGATGACAGGCGTGAGCCACCATGTCCGGCATTGTGGTATGCGGTATTGTTAGTGGGCGTGAGTCTCCACACCCAGCATTATATGTGGTTACTGGGGATCGAACTCAGGTCCTTGCACTTGCGAGGCTGGCACCGGAACCACTGAGCTAACCCTCCAGGCCTAAATATTTTTAAAACCTTCAGTTTACTGAAGATTTTACTAAATAAAAATCTGTTAGTAAAGATTTTATAAGAAAGTTTACAGGATCTCTGTTCTTACAAATTTTTTAAAATCATACCTTACATAGTAAGATTAAATCTTCTGCCTCTTTCCATTTCACTACCCTGCCTCATTCTTACTCTCCCTGTCCTAAAAATATATTTGGAATAGAGATCTGGAACAAGAGACATTTTAATCTACTTTCCAATTTCTAATTTTATTACTTGAATTCACTTCTGACCTATTTTCTTTAAACTGTAAAAGTTCACTTTTTAACACTATGCCTCAAAAAACCCTGTATCTCCAAATTTTGGATATTCTCGCCTCCCATAGATAAAAAGCTAGGTAGATATTTTATAGACAGTTAGGGCAGCCATGGAAACAAAGAAGCCAACTCTTAGAATGTCACGACCCTTGCTGATCCCGTAGAGAGACGCAACCATGGAATGCAAGCTTGAGCTTTATTATTACCACCGCCACCACCCGTTAGGCACTTATGTATCTTTCCATGGGGGCCCTCCCACCGAGCACGGGAGATATCAATTAAGGCCTGCGATCAGCTTGTTTGTATTAAGCAGCAGTCTCTGGCTTACTGCCAGCCACCATCTTTGGGGAGCAGCCATCTTGGCCCATCACACCTCCCCCCTTTTTGTTTTTCTAAGAGACTTATAGGGACCGTGCCTGTCTTGGGTTGTACCCCTCTTGAGCACGCCTTACCCATCTTTGGCAAAGGGAGACGTACTTAAGATGAATTCTCAAGCCTGTCTTAGGTTGGTCATGTCAAAGAGGTATCAGTACCCATCTCTGGCTACCAGTCCAGCATGCTGAGCCATACATGGGGGGGACTGGCCAGCCTTGAGTGCTCGCACAGTGAAGGCCAGGTGGCACGTTTGCCGGCGCTGGCTTAAGCAGTACCAGCGCAGGCCCAATGCCATGGCTGCAGCTCCCAAAAGTAGCAAAAAGCCCAGGGAGATGGTCCCAGCCCAGGTCTGGAACATTTGACCCAAGGTAGCAAAAATGGAGGACCCAGGCACCATGGGGACCTGTGTCTCATTAACGCTGCAGATATCGTGCAGCTGTTTGGTGAGGTTGTAGAACTGTCAATTCTGAGGCCCATTGATGATCTGTTGCAAGGCTCTAGTGGCCCAAGACAAGTTTGTACATGCACGCGAGTAACACAGACGTGAGGGTAAGTCACATCACAGGAATAGTGGAAACGTGCCCACAGCATATCCATCTGTTCTTATAGCAGTGCCGTTTGTTAATTGAGGTTCAAAATGCCTGTTTGCAAGTGTATACTAAGGTCCTGTGCTGTACTTAAAGCTATCACAGTCTTTTCGGTGAGACAGTCCACCGTGGCTGCAGTCACTGCTGTTTGAGCAATCGCGAACCCCATGGCTGCCGCAGCGGTGACAGCTGTGCTGATGGCGACAACATCAGCGGTTATCCCAAAGTCTCTTTTATGGCGCACGTATGGATACATCGCTCTTTCTGGTGCTTCAACGGGGACCGGCAGCCAAGCAGGGATGTGGACAAGGACTGCATTTGTCAAGTAAATCCAGCAGGCACTGAGGGAACAATTCTCAACAGAACAGTTAAGGATTCCTTCCGATGGGACAGACCCGTTCCAACAAAAGTAAAAGAAGGGTGGTCTACCGGGGCGCCTGACTTTGAGACACGACCAGAGTAAGAGAAAATAGAGGGAAAGAAAGGTGCATCATTCCCCACCGCCTGGAGGACTGGGGGCTCTCTTACCCACACCCATCGGAGGTAACCGAGGGCTCCCGATGTCATCAGCAACAGGGTGATGAGACTCCTCATAGTTTCGGTCAGTGGTCCGCCCAGCCCGTGGGCCGAGGCGCCCTAGGCATTCCAGGACCCAAATAGGAGACTCCTGGTCCTGTGGGAAAACACAAACTACTCCTCTCTCCCAGATTAGGACTGGGTCTGGGCCTTTCCAAAGCCCTGTTACCAGGTCCTTCCAAAGGACTGGGGGATGAGCTCTTTGAGGTCCCACACCCGCATGGCGTTCGGCCGCGGAGAGGCCCCGAGTGCTGACAGAAAGAAAATTTAGGGTAAAAAGGGCAATGGCCAGGTGTTCCCTTTCAGTTCGCCCCAGGGTCTCTTCTCCCCCTTTTTGTTTTTCTAGCTGATGCTTGAGGGTGTTATGGGCGCGTTCTATGATTCCTTGGCCTTGTGGGATGTAAGGGATGCCTGTGAAGTGTTTTATTCCTAGCTGTGCACAAAATTGTCTAAATTGGTTGGAAGTATATGCGCTGAAGCAAAAGCCCCCAAGGACCAGGCACCAGGCCTAACCACTCACTGCTGAGTCCCAGCACCTGGGGCCAGCCAGGTGGAATCAGCTGAAACGAATCCACCTGGAGCTGAGCAGCAGGACCTGGCCGTGGGGATGAGAAACACCTGTGGCAGCCCGGGTTCCATGAGTTCTGCATGCAGCAGCTGATCCAGGCCACTGGGGAAACACCCCTCACCTCTGGAGGGAACCCTACTTGGTTCTGAGTCTCCACAAATTGTGCATGGCCAGTCAACATACTTAGATTCCAATGAGCTCGAGGCCCATCTGCGGCCTGGTTTTCTCGGGCCATGGTTTGGCTGAGCTCCTGCCAGGCCGCCTTCCATATCAGATACTGCCCTCTGGATAGGGTGGCTTGGGCTATGTTTGTCCAATCATTGGGAGCCAGGGTGACACCTGTGGACATGGAGTCTAATAAAGATAGGATATAGGTGGCCTGTGGTCCATATGCCTGGACAGCTTCCCTAAGCATTTTTATTTGTTTAAAAATCTATGTTTTGATGGTACCTTCATTGATTTGCCTTCAAAAGCAGGAAATAACATGCCTCCCTCACGCATATCAGCCCACCCTTTTGCCTCTTCTTTAGGCTGCATGTCATTGTAAGGTGGCGGGGAGCAGAGGCTTCTGCCCCTCCCCCCTTTGTCTCCTCCCATTGCCTCTTTTCCCTTTGCTCGCTTTGGCGTGATATCGTTTCGTTTTCTGTTTCCCTTTTTCCTGTGCTAACCTCAGTAGAGTCAGAATCACCTGACTCGGAGTCACTCGAACAGGGGGAGCTGGGGGAGAAGGAAGTGTCGCAGCTGCTTTCTGAGCTGGAGGCCATACTAAGCTGAGTGAGAAGTATCTCTGCGGCGGCTTCCTCCTTACCCTCTTCTAACATCTTTGCTCCCTTTTTGCAATGTTTCCCGATGGCTCTCCCGACCACTGTGAAAGCAACCACGAACTAAAGTCCAAATAGCCAGCGTACCCGTGGGCAGCGGCGTTCTTTCCTCCGCTGCCCGAAGCTCTGCACCCAAATGTTCCCATTGCAGTATGTTGAGCAGACCCTCAACACACCACGGAGCCTTCGAGGCAACAGCTGCAGGGGATGAAAGGCAATGACTATTCTCACCAGGTGTAAACCTACAGGTCTGATGCCATTTTAAGTCCTACAGCGTCTTTCAAGGATTAAAGCCTCGAGCTCACCTCAAGAGGGCTAAAGTCACAAGATGCTTGACATTCACTTTATTTCCCTTCCATCTACCAAGTCTCATGCAAAAGAAATCTAGTTCTCCTTTGGAATTTCTCCAACCAAGTGTTTTTATAGGATATAGGCATTTTTATTTGTTTAAAAATCTATGTTTTGACAGCTCCTGTCTAAGATTGTAGCATTGGGGGTGGCTGCCTAGTACACCCCAAGCTCCAGAGAGGATAGGGAGAAACGTAATGCAAGATTCAACCGTGAACTTCTACAAGACCTAATGCTTTTCAGAAACCACAGTTTCTCCTATCTGTTTTGTTTTTCGAGGAAGAGACTTTAGGAAGTTGCATAACCTCCCCTAAGAAATTCAGTCTACTACATACTTTTTTAGATTCCTTGAACAAAGTTCCTCCATGTTTTTGTTTTTTTCACTTCTGACTCTAGTCTACTATACTGTTTCCTTTTACTTGGGACTCCTTAAGTTTGAGTTCCTTCATTTTCTTTCACTTCTGACCCTAATCTACTACACAGACTTTCCCTTTATTTTGTCCAATTTCGCTTTTGAGTTTTCTGAACCCATGGGTGCTTAAATCTTGTTGCTAACTTGAAAGCAAACCTCCGCCCTACAAGGGGCAAACCTACTCTTGCTGCGCATCCGCAGACCTTACCGGATCGTTGCTCCTCCGTTTCCCCGAGAGAGCGTCCCGGGTTTGGGCACCAGTTGTCGCGACCCTCGCTGATCCCGCAGAGAGAGCCGCAACCACAGAGTGCAAGCTTGAGCTTTATTATTACCACCCCCACCACCCGTATAGGCGCTTATATATCTTTCCATGGGGGCCCTCCCACCGAGCACAGGAGATATCAATTAAGGCCTGCGATCAGCTTGTTTGTATTAAGCAGCAGTCTCTGGCTTACTGCCAGCCACCATCTTTGGGGAGCAGCCGTTACAGCCCGCCACATTAGAAGTTAGTGTGGAGGATGAGGAGACGATCCCACCCACGAAGGATAAACAGCAGTGATTGACATTCTAAGTAAGGTGCCAGTCTCCCTAGGATAAATAGTAGCGCTTGATATTATAAAATAGGTGCTAGCCTCCCCCCACACACACACACACAGAGGACAAAGACTTAACCAGAAAAGATCCTAAATCAAAAATTCCTATTTGCTTGTTACATGACTTGATTTCTCATTGGATCTCCATTTAATCAATGTTACCTGAGAAATTATACTTCTTGTAATCTTATTGGTTGTTCATGTTTTTGACCATTTTGTGATTTCTCACTATATCAGTGTTACCTAAGTTACTGTATTTTCAGTGTTACTGGCTGCCTGTAATTTTGTCCCACTTTAAACCCACCTCACCTCCTGGCTTTGCTGCATAAAAGCCCAACTGGAAGTGACGTGGATGGGTCTCTTATTTTCAGGTCCCCCTTTTGCCTCTTAGGCAAAACCTTTCTTAATAAAATGTTTCCTACTCTTAACCCTCCATCATTGTTCCTAAAATTCTTTGATTTTAGAGAACACGAACTTATGTTGCAGATATCTCTCTTAGGTCGGGAGCCAGGCTTGCTTCCCCTGTATCACCATCAAAAACTCTCAGTTGTAGTGCTCACTTCGGCAGCACATGTACTAAAAACTCTCAGTTGTTGTAATTGTTTACGGAAGAACTGCTACCGAGAGAAACCTACAGGAGTCCTCCCGTCATGCGGCTCACAGCCATGATGTTTCCTCCTCAGACCAGTGGTCTCCAGTAGTCAGTTGTGGGGTGTGTAGTCAATAGTTTTGATAACAAGATACAAAAGCATGCTCTTCTAAAACTAAGTTGAAGCACATTGAAGATTATTTCTGGAATATGGCAGCATTAAATTTCTTGCATTGTTGCAAATTTCTTGCATTGCTTTTCTGAATCAGGTAGTAGGCATTTAGAAATAGAAATCATAAAGATCATGCTTATATTTGAGGTATGAGTTTTTGTGACTATTATCTGACTCATATAAACACAAAGACAAGAGAGATTGATAAGCAATTTATTGTGTGCATGAGAATTTCACTCATAACATCCAAGGTGATTTTTGTTTCACTATTTAGAAGGGCATATAAAAATACTTAGTAGCAAACATTAAATACCTACTATATGCCCAAAGATTTACCATAGTCTTTCCAAGTAGGTCTTATGTACCCCAACTCATACTGAAGATAACTGAGGCCCAGTGAATTTCAATGACTTTTAGTGTCACACAGCTAATAAGAACAGAGTTTGCAACAACCAGATCTATCTCACTCTGAAGCTTATGGTCGTGTCACAAAACCTTGGCATCAGGGTGGCACTCAGACATCCAAAGAGATACACAGAACCGCCAGCCTGCACAAATATTAACTCAGCACAGGAACAACTAAGACAGGAAAAGTTGAAACTTTGAAAGAAAGGAAAAAGAGAAAAAAGGAAGGAGGAATTTCCAGGTGCCTAGCCTCAATCCTTGATCTCCTCCCTAGGGACTAAGAAAAAAAAAGAAAAAGGACAAGGAAAAAAGATAGAAACAAAACTTAAACAGAAAGATGGGAATCTGGCATCATCCTAGCTGGGCTGGAAGCAAAGACACCAGGCTCCCAAAACCTCCAGTACTTATTAATTACAAGTGTGAGAAGAAATAGGGAAGGGTGTGTGTGTGTGTGTGTGTGTGTGTGTGTGAGAGAGAGAGAGAGAGAGAGAGAGAGAGAGAGAGAGTGGCGATAGTGTGTGGAGTAGCTGGCATAGAGGTATCACAGGCCAGGCTCACAAAAGGGCAGCCAGGCATTCCTGCAGAAGGAAGGGAGAATAAGACTCAGCCATAATGAATCAGTAACCTGAGAGGCCCATGAGCGAGGCCATCATGCAGGGAAGGGAATTTAGTAGAAGCCACCGTGTGCTTGGCCAGTGTTATCTCAGAGCCTTGCAGCTTCACAGACCTGGACTTAAGTCTCTGCTACAGGCCTGTCTGAGGGTCTCTGCTCACCTGCTCACTGATTGACACACCCTTGTGAATTATACGGGCGTCTCTCTGAGTCCTAATGTAGCACAGCAAATTATGGGGAGGCGAGAAGCCAAGGGCACTCATAACCTGCTAGTGAATTAGGAAAGGGAGTCACCTACTGAGGAAGGAAGTGGGGTAAAGAAGAAGGGGCAGGAGGAAAGGGAGCGGATAGAGAAGTCTCAGAAAATCAACACTTACTCTCCCTCTCCCTTCCTCTTTTCCATCCTGGTTGTATTTCTAGTTCAAAATAACAGGTGGCAGCAGCTGAGCTCTAACAAATAAGGCAGGTGCACTCTATTCTGGGGAGTGCAGAGGTAGGAGCCAATGTAATAGTTCAATTTTTCTCTTCCACTTTATAGGATGTAACATGCTGAGCACATCACAGTTCTTGAGGACAAATGCATTTCCAGAGAGAAATTAGCCCTGAACATTGAAACTGGCAACTGTGTATATTTTGCCAAATGTCAATCGCCATTTGCTGGGTAATTTGAGTTAGTCCGATTCGTTATGCAATTCTAGGCCCAAGGAAATTATTTCAAAAAAAAAAAAAAAAAAAAGACGTCCCAAATCTCAGACTACACGCGGTTTCCAAAAGTGCAATTTAAACCATTATCCATCACTCACTTATAATTTTGCTTTCTTCTCCTTTGCTTCCAGCTAGGTTACAAGCTCCTGACCATATGAAAAATTGCTTCAAGTCTCTCCTTAATTCTTCCATTTTAAGATAATTTCAGGTGACAGCATATTTGTTCCATAATCTACTGTATCATTCACTTTTTTTTACTTAAGTTGTGCTCTGTATATTCTTAATTTCAAGTTTCTCTTCAAACTTTTATCACTCTTCATTCATGACCAAGTGCAATATGGTTTATATATTAAAATGATCTTTCTGGCCAGGCATGGTGGCTCACGCCTGTAATCCCAGCCCTCAGGAGGCAGAGACAAGAGGATTGCTGAGTTCGAGGTTTGCCTGTGCTACATAGTGAGCTCAGGGCCAGCCTGAACTACAAAGCGAGACCCTGTCCCCCCAAAAAAACATGATCTTTCTGTACACAAAAATGTCTCAAAATGCATGTGTTTATGTCATGGTTGTCAATTTTTTTCTGCCAATGGTTTTACAAGCACATAATGCAATGAACAAAATTAAATTTTATATTCTTTGTAACAAGAGTCAAATTGATCACCACTAGAAGTGATCTTCACTGTGTTATTTGTAACCCATTTTGTTCTGTAATAATAATAATGATGGCCGCTTTCCTTTTGTGCACATATGTGCCAAGACTATCCTTATTATTTGAATAAATCATCTCACTTAAGCATCAAAATAGCCTAAAGAATATCAGCTTATTCTCTACTGCAGATTACTGTACTTGCTTAGCTCAGATTCCAAGATGAGGGATTCATGCATCACTGAGTAGGAAAATCTGCAAGTCCAGTACATAGCTATATCCATAGCTATTATACTGATGTATAATCCTATCAGCAGTGCATGGAAATTTCTTTTATTCTACACTTTTACCAGGTTACAGACTTCTGACTGTAATTCTTTTTCAAAATTCTCATATATTGATAAGCAAGAAGTGAAATTTCCCCATCTTTTTAATTTACATACTGATAAGTTTGCTCACCTATTTTATTTCCTAATTATCTACTATTGTCTCCCTCAGTCATCTATAAATATCTTGTTGGTGCTGTTGTTCTCAATGTGAATGAACTCCTTAAGTACTAAAATGATTAACCCTTGTCACATTATAAACAGCTGGCCTAGGTTAGCATGCTTCTTAATGTTAGTCTTTTTTTTTTCTATTTTGGACCTGCGTCCTTTACATGTTCAAATAATAAATCTACTGATCTCAGTCTTTATAAATTCTCCCATTACAAAGAGATCTTAATAATACATAAATTGTTACCACCACTTCCCTATTGCTTTGTCCTTAAATGCCACCTCCATCATCACAACAAAGATCTTTCATGATTTAGTTCTCACTTTTCTCTTACAAATCATCTTCCCCACTTTTGCCCTCCAACTAGACGATCTCACTTTGCCAGATTCTTTTTGTAAGAGAAACTGCCCACCGCCACTGGTTCTCTGCTCTTGTCTCTTCTTTCCCACAGCAAAACAAAGGATCAACGAGATGTGGCCCATTCACCAGTTAACTTCTCCCGGTAACCTCCAGATGCAGCCGCTTCGTGGCACTCAGGAGGCTCTTCTTGTCACCCACCAAAGAGCGGTCTAAGATTTCCCCCTGTTGCTGGGGCCTTCCGGCCCACCTCCCTCTGAACACTTATGATGCTGCCCGTCTCCCTCTCAGCTCCATGCTGTCTGCCCTGGACGGATCAATACCTACTTTTGCATCTTTATTAGATGCATTGTGTATGTCAGTAAGTGAATGATAAAAGGATGGTTGAGAGTACTCACACAGGTAGATTCATGCGTAAATACACAAAAGTTTAATTCTTTTAAGTGTGATACAGAGGCTTGCAGAGCAGGCATTGAACTCAAGACCTTCACAGTGAGCTATGTTCTCAGCCCTTTTTTTGGACAGAAAGTCTCACTAAGTTGCTAAATGATCCAGGGTGGGGTTCCAAGTTATAATCTTCCCACCTCAGCCTCTCAGAGTGCTGGGATTATAGGTGTATGTCAATGTGCCCAAATTAAAATTTTTGTTCCTAAAGCATAGTGAATAAAAATGATATATGGGACAAATCAAATGATCTGCAAATCTTTTTACACTTAAAAACATTTTGGCAGTTTACAATCATGCTGGAAATACTACATCAAAAAGTATCACCATGTTTCCAAACCCACAGGCCATCTGATTTATGTCCCAACATCTAGCTGAAGCATCCATAAGAAAGACTTTTTTTCTGGGTAATGACATTTGTGAATTTTCTGTCTTTCATTTACTATATCTACTCACTAAAAAAATTAAGTGGAACTGAAATGTTACATCAACGCACAACCAATAATAATTCCACAATAAAGATTTTAAGTGAAAAGACAAAGAAAAATCTTAGGGTGTTGCAGTGAAATGCCAGGTAGAATGTAATTTTAGAGAGAATTATAATGGTTAGAAAGCAAGGTTCCATTTCATTAGATACATAAACCATTTCAGAGTGGAGACCACAGATGAGAATTATGAACCTTCCTGCTGGCTGCCAACTAACACAGTCACTGTTATTTATTTTTTGTCTGCTTCATTAATTCCAGAAAGATGAGAACTTTAATTGACTCTTTGAATTCATTCACAAATCACTAACTTGAAAAATACAGAGGATGAATACAGTGGAGGATGGAAATTTGAGTCTTTTTTTCAAGTTTCAATAAAATGCTTTGTCAAAAAAGAATATCATTGCCCTAAAATGTGCTCTCAATAAAATAAAATATTAATTCCTATCTCAGTAGGGAAAGCTATAAAATTAAATAAGCATTTTGCATTGTATCTGAAAACACAAAATTGAGATTATTTTTAGTGATTCTGAGAGACATGTTTCTGGAAATAATAGAGCAAAGATAATTTCCATAACCTTTGAAAGGAATTCATCTTAACATAGCAAAATATCAAACGCCTTTTGCTAAATACATGTTTATCACCAATGACTTTTTAACTGGTTTAACCAAGAAATTCTGCTTATTTTTTAATTTAACATAAATGTTGTCTTTGAAGAGTATAATGAAGTAATTGATACAACTTAGTAAGATATGTGATCTCTTTTAGGGAGTTTTGAGTAAATAAAAGTATAAAAATCAATTCATAGACATCTTAACTTTTTAAAATCACAATGGAGAATGGCAATCCAATTCAAAAATTTTATTTTGTTTAATCTAATAATACAAAAATTATCATTTGACTCACACTTTGTATTAAGAACTTAAAATGCTTACTGCTATTTAGAAGAATTTAAAATCTCCCTAATCAGTTAGTTACATTTGAAGCAATAAGCCAGTATGTGTTAGTGGTCAGATTGAAAAGAGTAAAAAATACTCACAATGATGATAATGTGCAGAAACAGGCACTCATTCTTCCAGTGGGCAAGAAAATTAACAAGAAAATGATTTTTATCAAATGCCATTTACCATGTGAATTTTCAATATACATATCCTGTATCTTCAACATTTAAAAAAAATGTTTCTTACCTTTCTGACCTAAGCAAAATCTGGCTGTGTAGTATTTCTTCATAAGTGCTCTAAAATTAATGAAGATTTTTTTTCTCTCATACTTCCATGTCCCTCAGGTACTAAAAGGCAGTTAGGACTCTTCATTTCCCATTGTTATTTAAAAACTACACACAAATTCTTACACTACTGTATTCCTTGAAGACTAAACTTAAGCACACCAGTTATCTCTTTTGGGGCTGTTATTTAATTGTTGAAAATGCCAAGACTACGTCAAGCCAAATGAACTGAACAGTAAGTGAAACATCCAAGAAAAGAAAGAGAAATCAAAAGATTTAAACATTAAGGTTGCATAGCACATTGGGTCTTCAAACTGTAACTGTCAATTCCTAGTCACAATATCACTTTCTATGGTTTCAGATACCCACATTAACAGTGGTCTGAAAACACTAATTTAAAAACTCCAGAAGCAAATGATTTATAAGTCCAGAGTTGCATGTCATTCTGAGCACCATGATGAAATGTCTCCTTCTCTCCCCTGGGATATGATCATCCCTTGTTGGGTGCATCCATGCTCTGTGCTCCACCCACCCATCACTTCGGTAACTCTCTGGGTTATTTGATCAGCTATTATGGCCCTGGAATGTTCAAGAAACTCTTGTTTTACTTAATGATGGCCCCGAAGTGCAGTTGTGATACAGAGGCACCAAGACTTCTCCGCATGAAAGACAAATGAATTCATACTATGTGGTAAACACTGCAGGACATATAGACAGAATGCATAATATAGAGGGGTTCATTCAGTATTATCCTCAGTTTCAGCATCCCTGACAGGGGGAAAGGATGAATTCCCTGAAGAAAACCACACCATACTATTTAGTTTTCATGTTTGCCTTTTTTCCACCAGTTATTTTGGCAATATTCTCACTTAATATGGTGCCTCTGTCTCCTGAGTGTGTGATGCAGGAAAAAAAATGCATCAACAAAACAAAATTAAACAAAAGAACCTTTCACCACTGCTTTACAAGCTCATCTTTGTCACTCACACAGTGAGGGAACCTACCAGTCTTAACTGGGACAATGACGTCAATGAGAAACCACATCAGAAATGCCTTCCCATACCTAATCTAGGTCAACGAGAAAACTAATGCCAAATACCTGACTTATTACCACTTGCAAAATTTATTCTTAAAGTCAAACTCTACGTTTTGGGTAATCTATTTCTAAAGAGTCACATTACTATAGTGATTCAGCATTTTATAACGTTTACAGTACTATTCTTGTCTCTTGTGAGACACCTACATTTTCTCCATCAATATCTACTAAAAGTTGCAAATGAGACTAAAGCTTTTTACTCACATTTGTATCACAATGTTGTCTATTGATCATACTGTGCTTCATGTTTCATAACTACAGTCAGCCGTTCAAAGATGAACAGTCCTTTTACTAAACTAAAAAGCTTCAAATCATTAAAAATTTATGAAAAATAATAAAGATTTAGAAGAAAGTTTCTCTTAATAGAAACTTAACTGTATTTAATGTATGTAAAATTATATGAAGGAACACATTTGTTTTTGGCTCTCATCTCCCCCAAGGAAACTTAGGAGGGACCCAGTCAGTCACACTGAAGAATTATATGTTTACCTTTATGTCAAAAAGTGTTGAAAGAACTCATGCTGTTGAGACTAGTGTATCTCTCTGCATAATTTTCTAATTAATCTTTTATGCTTACCTTATATTTTTAAAATATCTGTATACCATTCTATTGATAAAAAGTTAAAAAATAAATGATAAAGAACAATAAAAAAGATTATTTAGAAACAGAATATTCAAATATTTTATTTCCCTACTTCAACAAATAGACAATTTAGTAAAAAATAGATTAACTCATGCATCTTTTTTACTGTTCCCATATGTATTGAACAAATAAATTCTTGGGATAATAAGCAAATATTGCTACCAAAAAAAGAGTATTGCAGTAATCATAACCTCACATTCTGGGAAAGGGAGCATCCTGAAGGTCATAACGTGTACTTTGTTTTTAGTCCATTTTACCAGATTTATCCTCACAACAAAAGCAAAACCAAGAAAAGAGTAGCCAAAATAGAAATACAAAACACACTACAGCAATACACTTACCGACAGACAGTTCTGTTTGCCAGAGTGGTCCTGGCCACGTCCACGGCAGACCTGGTTTGTGTCTAGGACAGGCAGTTGGGCTCCATTGAAGACAGGCAGTTGGGCTCCATTGAAGACAGGCAGTTGGGCTCCATTGAAGAAACAGAAGGCTTTTGTTTCAGTGAACATCTTTCTGCAGTCATGTCAACCTCAGTCCTCAACTACTGTGCTCCCAAGAGCCATTTTCCCATTCTTCAGCGGTCCACTCTAGCATCATCCCTGGCTGGATCCTAAACCAGCCGTAACAAGTTCTCTGTGCATATTAAGATTTCCATCGAAGTCTTTCCTCCGCTCTTTCCTCAGCCTTTCTTTATCTATACGTAGGATTTCAAAATGGTGCTGTTGTTTTTCTGATTTATTTGTTGCCCTACAAACAAAATATAACTTACTTTTCAAAATACATATATGCACATATTCTTGATATTAAATGAGAGTGCACCCAAAAATGAGTTTTTTTAAAAAGCCTATGCCAGGTCAGGAATTTAGCTCAGTGGCATTACTCCTGCCTTACAACCACGAAATCCTGAGTTCAATGTAAAGTACAGAAAAGAAACAAAAAATTCTTCCCCCATCCCTATGTAATAATGCAAGGAAAAATTTAACATTTAATACACCACTAGAATTTAAATATAACACAACACATAATGTCCAATACAGTAAAAATTGGGGGATCGTTTTACTAATTGTCATGGATGCAGTTTCCTATTTAGTCTTTCATTCAAAGGTGCAGCAGACAAAAATAGGAATTCATCTTGGTGTGATTCATTATTGACCCTATTTCCTTTGCTTTTAGTCAGCTATTAGTCAAAAATCCTAGTGTATACTATTGTAAGTATAATAATAGCAATATAGTCTACATAATTGGAAAGTTATTTCAATTAAATGCAAATTCACAATGAAGGTAAAGTCTTATGATCACTCTTCAAGGTACATGGAAAAATTTATACTATATCTACATCTTCAGGCAGAGTTCAAGTCACCTAGTTATTTCAGACTTTAAAAACTAAACATCTAGGGCCGGAGATTTAGCTCAGTGGTTCTGTGCCTGCCTCAAGTGTAAGGTCCCTGGTTCAATCCCCCAGAAACCACATACAACAATATTGGGTGTTGTGACTCACACCCACCAGCAATCAGTACCACATTCCACAGTGCTGGGCGTGGTGGCTCACACCTGTAATCCCAGCACTTGGGAGGCAGAGACAGGAGGATGGCTAAATTCGAAGCTTGCCTAGGCTACATAGTGAGCTCAGAGCCAGCCTGAACTACAAAGCGAGACCCTGTCTCAAAAAAAAAAAAAAAACCTAAGCATCTAAATGTTTCTTTAATGTCTACTTTGGAGGCAATAATTACCTTGAGATAGAGACTTAAAATATAATACCACCTTTAATTTTACTTTGCTTGAGTTGTCATTGAAGGCCCAAAATTCTGACAGTGTGGTTCAGTGGCACAGTGCTTCCCTAGGATGTAAGAAGCCCTGGGTTCAAACCCCAATACCAAAAAGTATTGTTACCACAAAACTAAGTGGAAAATAGCTTTCGGGATTACTGTGAGCCTCACATGCTGGAGTGTTATCTAAGGTACAACTGTTTTATAAGAAAATATCATTCTTTTAATTTTAAATTTGGCTTACTAGGAATTCCAACATGTATTTGGTTTTTTCTGGATATCATGATAGGTTTCTAGATATGATCACAACTCTGGCCCTGGAAGAGCCTTGTATTTTCAGGTAACCCCAGTATAAAGTCATCCTACACTTGCTACTCCGTCAAGGTTTGGTTCCTTCCAAAGGAAGTAAAAAAGCTTATCTTTTTTCAGTTCTTTTTAGTTAGTCAACAGTACATTTTCCTAGGGCTACACACATTAAATTTAAGTGAGTGAATTAAATTTAAGCAAATTAAAACTTCACAAAATCACTTCATCATATGTCTCTGGATTAATTTTGGAACTTGGTAAACTGATGCTATCGCTGATTTGGAGCAAAAAGACTATATCACCTATTAATCATGTAGTAATTACTGCTTCTATATACTTGAAGCAGTTCATATTGGGGAGAATGAATACCTTGCTTAGAATCCAAAATGTCCTCCAAAGGGCTCTTTGCATGAGGGTTTATTTGCTTCAAGGAAGTGATTGGATCAGAAGGGCACTAACCTTATCAATAGGTTAGTCCATGGATAAGACCATAACTCATTAGGCATATTAAAAGGTAGGGCCTAATCAGATGTAGTAAGTCTGAAGAATGGCTTTAAAGCTTTATCTTTTTTATTTATTTTCAAACTGATTTTATTGGTACTTTATATACATATCATGATCATACTTGACTTTGAGAATTTGTGCCAGTGTATAACACAACCTAATTATCATTTTTTTCCTATTCTCCCCAACCCTATAACCTCCCACCCCCTTTATACATAAGCTTTGCTTACTTTATCTACCATCAAATTTTTTTTTTTTTTTTTGTGAGACAGGATTTCGCTTTGTAGTTCAGGCTGGCCCTGAGCTCACTCTACAGCCCAGGCAAACCTGGAACTCAGCAATCCTCATGCCTCTGCCTCCCAAGTGCTGGGATTACAGGCGTGAGCCACCACGCCCGGCACTGTGGTATGTGACATTGATTGCTGGTGGGCATGAGTCACTACGCCCAACATTGTATGTGGTTACAGGGATCAAACTCAGGTTTTTGAGCTTGTGAGGTGAGTATGGCCTTATAAATGAGTATAAATGACTCAAACATCATTCTTTATGACAGAGTAATACTGCATCTTACAAGAAAAAAAATCCTCTTCATCCAGTCTCCAGCTAATGAGCACTGGGTTTGTTTCTAAGATTTGCCTATCACAAACTGAGCTTCTATAAACATGGGTGCACACTGCTTCATATAGAGGAGCGGAAGGGTGTCAAAGAGACCACCCCAATATTCACCACCATACATATATTATCACATAACTACAAATAATTACTTTAGGGAATTCACTTTGTAGCAGCATTGCTCTTTAACTTCATTTAACTCCCATGATAAAGATTACTATGAATTTTTAAAATACTCCTAATATTGTGCAAGCCCCTCCAAATGTGGCTGGTAAACTTTTAAATTGATTTCATGACCCATGAGTCATATGATAGTATGTAAACCAATATTGAAGTTGAAAATCTGAAATGGAGCCTCATCTTTGCTATCATAAAGCTCAGTGTTCTTACCACAAAAATGAATATATCATAATTAGCATATTCAAATGTAGAAGTGAGAAATAAGACTTGAAATACCTAAACTATGTAAAATTATGTGATACATATTAGATGTGATTGCTGCTTTAATACTTATTTGTGTAAGATAATAAACTAACTTCTCATTTCTACAAACTATAGAGTTTCTACTTCCAGACAACTAGAAGTCTAAAACTAAAACAAGGAATTTTTAAAAACAGAATGTCAACATTCAGCTAATAAAGTAAGAATAGAAAAAGAGTCCTTTTTACATGGTCTGAAATTACAATATAGATATGTTTGACTGATAGAATATTTTTCCTAAAATAATAGTAAAATATTTTTGTCTCTGTGTTAGCCTGAATATATTTCAAACTTAGAAGAAAAAGTATAAATCATCTCTTTCTTCTTTTAAGACTAATATTTTAAAAAACAAACCTTGAGAAATGATTACACATTGAGCTCTTTTGGAAAACAAGTCAAAGAATTAATTAGTTAAATGAAAACTGACCCCCCCCACACACCTTCTGTCAATGAATCTTCCAATTTGCCACATGCTATTTTATACTTTTGTTAAAATCTGTATATGCATTCACATTACTTATTCACAGCCAGGAGATCAGAGCCCTAAAACAGAAATCACATTAAATGCTGCAGACAGAATGTGAAAAGGTTGTAAAATTACCCATCCATAGTTATGGAGCTGTTATTAACCCTAAGGCAACAGGCCAATTTAGAGAAGTTATTTAAAGCTGTCATTCAGGGAGTATTAACACTCCATTGTGATCCCATATTTTCTGTATCAATTACATTTGATTCATATATTTGTTTTTGCTTTTGTAATGCCTGACATTTGGCCAACAATGGTATGGTCTTTTGTAGTTAGTTATAACTAAATTGAAATATTTGACAATAAATGCCTTGAGTAGTTTCATGTTCTTATGCTGAGTTTTACATTGTTCCTGCATATTCCATTTCAATAAAATTAACTTCAGTGGCCTCAGAAACAACTCATTAGTTTGATGTGTACAAAACTGAGCCACCCTCTGTTTGAGAGTGGAAGAGGAGAAGTAAAGAATGAGAAAATAGATAATTTCTGGAGACAAAATGATTCATGATTGAATCTTGGCCTTTTCTTTTCACTGTTTTGATGTAATTATATTTCATGAGTGATTGTACTTCAGTAAGCGTCCAGCTCTGTAATTACTTTTAACTCTGTCAAGTTATTGTAATAATACATCACTCTTTAAATTGATTCACAACACACATCATTACCTTGAAATGAAATGGTTAAAGAAGACCTAACCCAGGATAAAATAGAAATGTGAAAAGAAACAAGATGTAGGTTTGCTTATCTACTTGATTACACACTAACTTTGTATAATTAATTCTGTTTTGAGATGAGCTTACTTTATCCTTTATATTATGATTATTGCTTTTATAATATGCTTATTAAAAGCATATTCAATTTTCCTGACAAATAAAAATTAAATTGAAGAAACAGTAGAGAGAAATTAAATGCAAGGAGATAGAGAAGTAATTACTAGTAATTATTTTATATCATAAACAGTAAAAATTTTAAAAATCTTTATTCAATTTATCATGTTTTCACAGTAATCCTTATTTTCTATATACAACACAATATTAAAAATCTCAAAACCAGGAAAACTAAATATATTTTACTTATACAATATTTGCATAAAACTGTACATATAAAAAGTAAATAAATGATGCTCATGTCTTAACAACTGAACTGAAATTAGAAATAGAAATTTGAATAGTGACTAACATTGCAAGAACAGAGAAATATGGTATAAAAAAAAAAAAGCACAAAGAAAATTGAGCAAAGCCCTGAGTTCGATCCTGATAACCACATACAATTCTGGGTGTGGTGACTCACGCCCACCAGCCATCAATACCACATACCACAGTGCTGGGTATGGTGGCTCACACCTGTAATCCCAGCACTTGGGAGGCAGAGGCAGGGGGATTGCTGAGTTCCAGGCTTGCCTGGGCTACATAGTGAGCTCAGGGCCAACCTGAACTACAAAGCGAGACCCTGTCTCAAAAAAAAAAAAAAAAAAGAAAATTGAAATCTACTGCTGGTGTTTTATGTCATGTATTGGCAAACTATGGCCCATGGTTCAAATCCAGTTACTAACTGTTGGATAAGTAGTTCTATTAGCATACTGTCATGCCCATTTTTTATATATTTTCAGTGGCTGCTATTATACTACAACAGAGATAACTAGTCATGAAACAGACCATTTAACTTGCAGATCCTAAAATATTCATTATATGGCCCTTTAAAGAAAAATAATTATTGACTCCTGTATAACTTACAAAATTTAAAAGTCTTACTTTTATTTAGTATTATGATTATTACTATGTAAAATGGCACCTTATCTGAGCCCTTCACCCCTTCCAACTTTACCAGTCTATATCCTAAAAACAATCTGTTCATTCAGCATAAAATTGTATTCAAATACAGCAAGGAGGTTCAGCCCTTATAAAAGATCAAGTTGGGCTTGCCTTGCATATTCTTCAACCCAAACAAAATAAAAATTAGTTATGTTACTTTTAACATGACTGCAGGAGTTTTCCAGTTCTGAGTGTAATAGAGTCATCTTCCAACCATTCACAGATGCTAACTTCATGTAAATTTTAAAAAGAACTTGATGAAAACAAAGGCAATCATTTCACATCATCCTCTACTTTCCAATAAACTTTTTCTTGAGACACCGTAGGGTAAAAACACAATGAATTGATCGGCATTTAGCTGTCCTCGTGCTGTTCCGGAACGTGCACGTCGCTCCAGTCAGTTCATCCAGGTGCAGTTTTGATCCCTGATTGGCCGCAGCTTTCCCGGTACTGGACCCCAAGGACTGGCACCTACAACTTGAAATAGGAAAAGTTTAACTTGGCTCAAGCTTCAGGGGATTTAGTCCTTGGTTAGCCAGCTCCAAGGCAGCAGCATCATGGTAGAAGCACGTAGTGAAGCAAAATGCTTAGTTTGCTGAACCTGGAAAGCAAAGCAGAGGAACAGTTCCAGTAACTAAAACGTCAGTGACCATATGCAGTACTCAAAGCCACACTTCCTTGACCCATTCGGACATATACGTAAGTGTACTACACTAATCCCTTGGGTATTTCTTAATCGAACCAAGCTGACATGCTACAATATCTTTTTGTTCCTCAAAGAGGATATTTGGCAATTCCTGGGTACATTTTGGATTGTCACTGCAGAAGAGATTTCTGTTAGCATCTACTGCGTAGAGAAAAGAGATATGCACAAGTTTTAATATACAGCACAGCAAAGCCCAAAAAGCCTAAGAGCTAAGAATGAGAGACCCTGAGTCTTGAATTGGTATACTGACAATTAGAGTTAGGACTGTGATGAGGCCAAGACTGATAAAAGTATCACTCCTTAAAAATTCCTTCATGGCTTGGTACCCATAAATATACACAGACATATATTCAAACACACCATATGCACTGCAATACACACAATCTATGTAACAAAAAATCTCAGGACAGCTCTCCCTAATTTAAGCTATTTAGATATCTAATTTCCTTCAAGTACAAATACTTGAAAGATTAGTCTGAATTAAGCATATAAATGCCTGAGTTCTTTAGTTCATTCTTCACACCAGAATATAATGCCCAGATGTGACTTTAAAAATTATAATATTGATGACACACTATGATTTTATTGAGATAATTGACTATCTTCCAACAATATGAATTACAAAGGACACTCAAGTTAGGTTTCTCACTGGAGAGAGTTTTGAGAAAGGCTTCAGCACCCACAAATACCCTTATCTATAATCAAATGATAGAATTAAGCACACTAGAAGGAAGGCCTGCGAGGTTCTGTAAGCAGTCCAGTTGTCACCCCCACTAGAGAAAAAATTGCTGAAGCAAATGCTTCAGATGTATCCCTAAAAAGTTATGACTGTTTTCACTGAAATTAAGTATAGAATTCATAATTAGTACCTCATCTGTAACTATTCCCTCCTTAGTTTTAGTGAATTAATGGGTATTTCCAACCTTCACAAGAAGATATATGTCAACTTTGTCGTTCTTTAAATGTCTCTTCAATAGACTCTGGAAAAGTATGATTCTACACAACTAAAGTTAGTAAATGTTAATTGGCATTTCTGAAACTTTTAAAATGCATACTGTGCTATTTATAATCACAGCTACATGCTAATCACTATTTTTATAGATGTCTCCTCAAATAAATCAATGTCTTAAACTGTGGGATCGACTTTAAACTGTAAAAATGTCAGAGTTTAAAAAATACCTTCAATTGTAGAGTTCATTAAGTAAAGTATAAGGGACTTTCCCAGAATAAGTCTCAACTCTTTGATTTATCCAAAACTAACCCTCACTAAAACTACAAAGCAGAGAATGTATAACCTGGCCTGCCCTCAGCCCTAACTACTTAGATATCCAAAGACCAGTTTGTTTCATTTTATTTTGTTTCATTTTTAACCCAAATCCTTTTGAAAAAAAATCTGTTGATATTTCCATCAGTGCAATTCTTGTTAACATATGGGGTGGTTTATTCTAGTAGGCAAAACACAACCACAGATCTAATCATGTTAATTCTTTACCTTGAGCAATCTGAAAACCTGCCATAGCTCCAAGCTCTTCTAAAAATCATACTGTTTAAAGGCAAGAGATTGCATGGCATGCTATTTAGATTCTTACAAACCTGTTTCTCTGACAGAGAAACCACTTAAATCTTATATTGTACATAAAGTAGTAAGCTATCAATTTTAGACTGTGAAAATTTAAGATTATACTGTAATTCCTTCAAGAAGGAAGAGAACAGTATGGCCTAAATATTAGTAGATAAGTTAAAATGAAATTTTTTAAAACACTCATTTTATCAAAAAATTGCAGAAAAAGAGGAACTGAGGAACCAAGAGCAGGTGAGAAAGAGGGAACAAGATACTGACAGAGTGAATCCAACAATATGAAGAATTAAATTGTTAGTGGACTACACATATCAACTAACAAAATAAAGTTGTCAAATTGAATTTTTAAAAGCAAACCTAATAGTGTTCAGGCTGTAGCACAATGTACTTTTAAAATGAAGGATAAGTAGGTTGAAAATAAATAAATGGAAAAATAGAGCACTATGCTAACAGTGAGCTGTAAATGTCTCGAGTGATATGATATTAATATCAGATAAAGTGATCAGAAAAAGTGTGAACTGTTTGTGGCCTGAGTGAGGACAAAACTGCAACACAAAATATGTGAATACAAATAAAAAGATACAGATAGAGAAATGTACAACTGTAAACATTTGCACTAGAAAATTAAAAAAGGACTAAATTCAGTGACCTAAACTTCCACCTGAAGAAGCTAGAAAAAAGAAAAGCTAACAAAAAGTATCTAGGGGCTGAAGATTTAGCTCAGTGGTTCTGGCACCTGCCTGGCAAGAGCAAGATCCCTGGTTCGATCCCCAGTAACCACATACAATAATACCGGGTGACATGACTCACACCTACCAGCAATCAGTACCACACATCACAGTGCCAGGTGTGGTGGCTCACGCCTGTAATCCCAGCACTCAAGAAACAGAAGCAGGAGGACAGCTGAGTTCGAGGCTTGCCTGGGCTACATAGTGAGCTCAGGGCCAGCCTGAACTACAAAGCAAGACCCAGTCTCAAAAAAAAAAAAAAAAAAAAAAATTAAAAAAAAGGTATCTAGTAACAAGCAAATGATACCTAAAAGCAGAAATGACACAAATTAAGGAAAGTTTAAAGCTCAAAAATTATTTATGTGTAAAGCTCAACAAAATTGATAAGTCCTTGCCTACTATTGATCCAGAAATATTTTAAAAGAGAAAATGAATACGAATTGCCGGTATCGACATTGGACTAAGAGTTGCCATTTCAGAGCTAAAATATATTAAAAGGACAATATGATAATAAGCGCATGCCAACAATTTCAACTACTTAATAATAGCCGAAGGAATCCAACCACGGCCATCCTAGTCTGACCAGAGACCACTTTAAGCTTCTTCCCCCGCACTATGCTTTTATACCTGGCACAAGTAATTATGGGTTAATACGGCCCAGGAAGTACAGCCACAGCCTAAAACTCCCATCGTTCTTCTGCCTTGCTCCTGATAGGCAACTAGAATGCCCTGTGCTTTCTCAAGCCTTGTCCCTGTCAGGTCGCCACAACTCCTTTTCAGTGAATCCTCCCCCTCCAAAGTCCCATTTTGACCTTTCCTCTCACTGCTTCTCTTCAAGCTCATGACCCTGCAGAAGACCTTATATCCTGTCCAAGAGTTGTCGTTCTGGTCTAAATGCCAGAATGGTCCCTCTCATTTGCTCTGAAATAAACCTGCTCTCCTGAGCTTGTGCCCTTACTTTTTTCTCCTTTTTCCCTAACAATATCTCCTTAGGGGAGTAGTTGTAAAAAGCAATGCATGTCCGATCTCAATTTAGTGCCTATCATAATTTGGTGCTTTTCAAATCATTTTTCATCAAATTATTTTTAAATTTTGTTAAATGCTATATTTAAATCCAAAGTGTTATGTAGCTTATGTGGAATTGACAAATTAACAATGGAATAACCAAAAGAATTGTACTGAAAATGAAATTAAATAATCTAAACTAATGAAAATTTCTAAAGCATCAGCCAAAACTTGGGTGGCCTCAGCTTTTCATCAACAAGTTGTTAAGTGCAAAGAAGCATTGTTTTAAATTTCTATAGGAAACCATAGAGTATCCCTCCTCTTCTACATGAAGACAAATTATAAATCAAATGTCAAGATTTTGCGATACCAAAAGCAGAAAGCTGTCCCAGGATTTCACCCTAAACAAGTCCAATGATGACAGTCCTGAAATTCTTGAAAATAACTGATCCAAATTATAATGCCAACTCAGCGGGCTCCAACAAGGAATTCATCATAAAGGGTACCAGAAGAACAACACAAAAATAACTTTTATGAAAAATTCATGTTCTAAACATAAAGCAGATCGCAGTGTGGCATGAATTTGGGGTGATAAAAAAGAGCTAGGTAACAGATTTGACCTTCATTCTGGGGAGTTTCTTCTTTCTTCCAGTAGTAAAGTCTGGCTGTAGAACTTTAGAAAGAGAATTTGAGCATGTGCCTTGGTTCCTGAAGCTAAAAACTGTAGCTCATAAAATTTATTTAGAATTAACCTATTTAAAAATCCTGAGATATTTATTTAAATTTAGATAAATGCAGAACATTTGTGTACATATGCATATGAATAAACCATGAGGTATTTATATCAAATCCATCTATACATTAACAGAAGACCAAATGATGCACAAATGGCAGTGGCACTTCATAAGAACCATGCCATATCACCAGGGCACAATCACAGGAGCCTGTCTCACTTTGGTACAATTATATACATAAACATTTGAAGCTAAAATGAGAGCTAACAAAAAAATAATTAATTATATTAATTTATGACAGGAAAGAAATAGATTGAATAGCATGTTAAATATGAGTCTTCTGTTATAGAGACATTAGAGTGGGTATTTCAAAATATAGCTTATTATTTACAGTAATGGGATTAACTAACCAAAGATCTAAGAATAACCACGAAAAATTATTCCTTTGATAAGCAAGAGTACAGGGTGGAACTCCTCATTATAAGCTTTTCTGTATTATTTGAGCTTTTAACATGGCCATTCTGTTAACAATAAAAATTAAATAATTTTAAATAAAATATAAAACAAAGACTCCATTACATATATTGGCATTTAATCTTGATTAATAGGTTGATACTCTGACTATTATATTATTGACATGAACAAAATCCAACATATAAAATCAAGAGTAAAATTTCTTAAGAAGTAGACAATGGGGCTGTGGATTTAGCTCAAGTGGTACCGCGCCAACCTTGGATGCACAAGGGCCCAAGTTCAATTCCCGGTACTGCAAAAAAAAAAAAAAAAAAAAAAAAAAGAGGTAGACAATGACTAATTCATCTAAAATTATCCATATCCAATTTCTCTACTAATAGTATAAAAACTGACACAATAAGAATAATTTCACTTCTAAATATTCTGCAAGCAGGGCTCTTACATAAGCTAAAAGAAATACAAAGATCCAGGTAATAAATCAACTGTTTCAACAAAATTCATACACTCAGATCTCCAGCACTGTGACAAGATGTCTGAGATAATCAGCCGGAAAGGAGGAGTCATCTGTTTGGACTCACGATTCCTCGTGCTCGCTTCACCTGGTACTTTAGGCCTGTAGTAACACAGTACATCATGAGAGAACGTGAGATAGAGAAAATCTGATTGTCTTATAGCAGTTGGGCAGCAAAACATAACAGAGGAAAGGCCAAGCTCCTAGTCTATCGTCTGAGCAGGTCCCCAGTGATTTAACTTCCTCTCATTAGGCCCCACCTCCTAAAACTTCCACTAGTTTCCACTAGAACTGCCCTGGCGACCAAGTTATAAACATATGTGTCTTTGGAGAACACTCCAGATCCAAACCATACGACACAGGAATGTATAATTGCAACACAATAATGAGAATTAAATGAGTAATAAAAAATGTTGACCAGAATAATTTCCAACAGAATTACTAAGCCATTCATAGTGCTTCAGTTACAATTTATCTGTCACCAATTAAGACAGTAAACAACATTTCTCTTTCAAGGTTATGAGCTCAGGATTTGCAAGAATTTCTTTTTACCAGCAGCCTCTCTTACTCTAGGTAAAATATATGTGTTAAATATCCAAACAAATGGTAATTACTAAAAGTAAGGAAAAGGAGGGTTAACAATCTGTTGATCCAAAGACAGAGCAGAATTTAAATGTGGTCTAATTTCTTCTGGAAACAGGCTACAAAACTCAAAACTAGTACAGGAGGTAATTAGGGTGAAGCAAAATTAATTAGTGCATAGGAGAGGCAAAGCTAAGAGTAAACACTTTAAGAGTTTACTTGCAGGGATTTAAATGTAATGAGGATTTGCTAACAAAGCTAAATTTAAATGTATTTCTATGCATGAATAAAGTATAATGGAAGAGAAAGAGAAGAAATATAGGCACTATGATAGCTCTAAATACAACCAGATATTTTCATGAAAAATGGTGGTGATGGAATGTGAGGTACAATATCATACCAGTTCAATGGGTTACTATCCACTTAACAGTTGACCCCTAACATCACTCAGGCAGTGTGTTTGTTTTCATACTACTATCAGTGTTGCTCATCCAGGTATCATTTCAACCAGTCAATTCTTGTACAGAATACATTTGATAACATTTTATTTTTTATTTCTGGCTATATTCTCTTACAAAATTAAGGGGAAATAATGGAACTCATCGTGTACTTAAATAGCTGGACTGGTTCATATCTATCTCTATGTTCAACTTGACCTACTTCCTCCTTTCTATGTGTATGGGTCCTAGGTGTATGTTTATATTTTCGCTATTTGCTGAACTTTGAAACGGATATCTGAGACCCCAGTACTCAGGTAAACAGAATAAATTATCTGAGGAATAGAGAGCAACATTGTATTAATCAACTTTACTACTATTAGGCATGATAGCCAACAACACAACTTAAAAAAGGGAAAGTTCAAATTGGCCCATGTTTTAAAGGGATTCAGCCCATGGTCACCCGGCTCTAAGACAATAACATGGGTATGGTGAAAGTAAGATGTCTAGTCCCTGGCAGCCAGTAAACAGAGCAAGAGAAGGGGCAAAGAAAGAGGACAAGCAGCCAGATGAAGACCCCAAAGTTATGTCTCCATGACCCACCCGGCCATACCCACTATTATGCTCCACCCAATCCCCTTAGCAGTTCCCAAGCCCAGTCAAATTGTCACACACACCCCGTCATTCTGTCAATGAATACATCTCCTTAAACCATCATCTCCAAATGAAGAAAATAGGAAGTTCATAATTCTACCCAACATAAAACTGGTCTGAGTACAACAGGAATACACTAAGTCTTTCTCTCTGATCTCAGCACTCTAAATCCAAGTCAAAGACTTTTGTGAGATTCAAGATAAGTAATATCGCTTCTCGGCCTTTTGGCTAAGATCAAGTGAAGATAAATAAATCCATGGCTGTTAACTTCTATAAAACATAAAAATAAAAACCAAGCTGTGTAATCCCAAAGTCCAACGGCATAGGGTAAACATTCCCACTCTAAGAAGGAAGAATGGTGATAGAAAAAAACCTGACCAAAGCAAGACCAAAACCTAGCAAGACAAATATAAAGTTTTGTTGCTCCATTTCCAGCAACCAAGTTACACAGTAGTAAAATGTGAGTTCAAAAGAACAATGCCACACCTATAGTTTTACTAGTTGCAGTCTACATGGCCTTTGTCTAAGGCTAGCTCCACACAGGGACTGCATTCCGTATTTCTGGCATCTCCAACTTCCTGAGGTCTACATTACACCTTTAGCTGCATTCCTCTATCTTCATTTACTCCCTGTGAGGGGTTCTTTGCCTGACTTCCCAGGCCTTCTCTTGAAATGTGGAAGTCCCCAAAACCCCAACACTTTTGCCTCTTCCAGACTACACCAAGGTCTACTGTTAGTAACATAGTAACCAAGCTCCCTTGAACCATGGCAACAGCAACCTCAGAATGCCTGGATGGCTAAACACAATGAAATGAATCCAGGAAAACAATTCCCTAGGAGGCTCTTCCTCAACAAGGGTACCAGAGATGCTCCTTCCAAGTTAAAGGTTTATATTTTGCACCATCAGTCCTGCCATGGACATAATCTTGTTGATTTCCAACATCATCTCACAATGCCAAAAAATAGTGTAATAAAAATGATGAACTAATTTATAACTTCATTCAAAATAATATCTCTTGAAATTTCATCAAAAAATAATTTACTCACTACACAAGCCAAATGTAATATTCTTCATCTGTACAACATTCATTGCTTTATTTTTTGGCATGGAAAAGGAACTCTTTAACTCTTATTTTCTCAGTTGGTTCAACTTTTCAAGCTTCTCTCAGATACGGCTATTCACATATTATCATTGTTGTATGTAATATTATATGACAAGATTGCCCATTAATGTATTCTCTAAAATACCCTCAAGTAACTGACTTAATACAATATTTAGAGTGGTGCAATCAGGTGGGAAAACTTACTCTTAACTATAGTGACTGCTGAGTACAACAATTACATAGGCTGGTTTCCCTCCAGTCTTTTATCCATGAGCTTTCAGTGTCAATTTGTTCCTCCTAGAATCAAGTGTTCCAAATCAAAATTTTCAAGCAACGTTTCCTTCTTTAGAAACAAGTTTTAAAATAGAATGAAGAAAATTCGTCCACTTGCTTTACAGGCTGTGTGTGTGTGTGCGTTTCTATGATAATATTCATCACACAGTCTCCATTAGCTACTCAACTATCAAGTCTATTCAGATCATTAAAATTAATATAGCCAATGTGAGCACTTTATTTCACAAGTTGATCTTTCTCCTTTTCTTTAATATGAGTCATTTCTCCTTTTTTTCAATATGAGTCCTTTCTCCTTTTTTTTTTTTTAATATGAACAACATAGTTCAGTCTGAACTTGAATTCATTGTGTGGCCCAGGTTGACCTCAAACTCATGGTAAACTTCCTGACTCAGCCCCTCCGGTCCAGGGGACCAAAGGTGTGTGCCACCATGCCAGGCTGAAGGTTTGTTAAATGTTACACTTCCGAGCTTCAATTTTTTTTTCATTTCATCAAAGTATGACTCTAGTATCCATTTCTACGGAACTGTAGGACTATCTTTCTATACCCATAATATAAATAATCAATGTATTTTAGCAGTGAAATATTAATGTGTGTCTCTATCTAAACATTAGCTATTATTTATAACAGAATCTCCTAGATAAATATTTTTAAATGTTAATTTCTAAACTGTTATTCAAACATACTGAATCTGAATTTCCAGACATGAGTCAAGATAAACTGCATTTTTAAAACTCTCTCAAGAGCTCTTTGGATGCATTAAAATTTGAAAATGTTTGCATTACAGATTCCAAAATCCCTCATCAGGAATCCTGGAATTATTCATTGAAACCTTACAAAGAAGTGAAGAACAAATATACTCCATTAGACATATAATACATATATAACAAACACATTACTAAAATATTAAACTTATACTCCTTAGCTGTAAGATAATGTTTTGATTTTCAAATAAAGAAGTCAATCATACTGAATTACAAGGAAAATCAAATGTTTACTGTGGCTAATTAATGGTAGGTGTATGACATTAACTAGCACTGTTCCAAAACTGAATCACTGAAGTCATCTCATATTCATCTGTCAACATATCTTTTGGCAATCCCTCTACTCTGATAGGTATACAAATACGAATTAGACGTACTTTCTAGGCTTAGGGAAACTAGTAGCCTATCACTCTTTCAGCAAATGATTCTAAATAGCAAGATCAGATGCTTTCAAATCAAGAAAGTAGAAAGAGGATTGGCTCAATTGAACCTAAGGAAAGAGAGAGGCCGAGAGAACATGCCTTTAGTATATGGAAGTTGGACTCTTTGAAGCCAAGGAGAAGAGCTTAAAAATACAAAAGAAAAGAGAAACAAATAGGTTAAGGTCTCAGAAAAAATGTCAAGGTGTAATCAAGAATACAAAAGCATTGTTTAGCTTTAATCAAGTGTCGTGACCTCCTCTAGTATCAGAAGAAGGAACATAGGAACAAACATCTAAGGCCACAAAGAAGCCTTGTTCTGAGCAAGGTTCCTACGTGGTTTTCAGAGCAGCAGCAGGAACCTGATCTGAGCACAGCACGCCATAGCATCTGGGAAGTACAAAAGTATTTGAAACAGACAGAAAGCACCTTATTCTAAGAGATGGCCTCCATCCAGACCCCTTAGCAGCAACAAAGACCCTGGTTAGGGTGCTGTCACTGATGGCTTCTTTCTCAATGCGAGCTGTCACATAACATTGAGAGCATTCATAGATGAAGGGGGGGAAATGGAAATATTTCTCATAGCAATGATGATCAAAATAGATGTATTGAGGTACCACCCATGTATCCCTCCAGGACTATTGTCCTTTGACTTCTGAGAGCTCCTAGCTGACAGCCCTCAGCTGCAGCTTTCTCCACAAATTAATCTCACCTGCAGAGAGGTATGCTCCCACAAAGTCATGCATGATTCTCTTGTGGTTACAGTCTGCATGAAGTGACCAGTCACTGCAGGATGGAAAATCTTCTCTACTTGTCTAAACCTGAGATAAGGCTGATAACCTTGTCTGAGGACACTCCAGGGTCCCCAAAACTCAGCCAAGGCATTTGCTGCTGGTGACCATCAACCCTTGTCCTGAATAGTTCCACTTCTTTCCCAATCCAGTCTCATTGCTTTCCCCTTCTTCACAGAGGGAGATTTCACATAAGACAGGACACTCAGTCAAAACTAAGTGAAAAAGGCATGTCCCAGATAGTGCATTTTATATTAAAAGGTATTCATTGCTCATGAGAAATTTCACAGTAACTGTCCGTCCTACATTTTCACTAGCTAAATCTGACAGCACTGTCCAGAGGTACTAACTCTGAAACTGGTCTCAGTAAGCTTCCTTCACACATCTCTGTCAGAGATGGCCTCCCATGGAACTGGCCTACAGCAGTTCCTAACTTTTGAAACACAGCCACAAGCAGGCTGGCTGGAAATGAGGAACCCATGTCTGACAACCAGTCAAATATGCACAATTTCCAACACAATGTAGCAGAGTAACACAGTAAAAATTAACCTTTGATGGTGTGCTAGGCTAGCATACAGGTGGAAGGACATATACCAGCATGTGGAAATCATTGGCTATTTGAGATACACTGGTAAAATGGTAATAATAATGACAGTGCAGTTGGATTCTTATAGCTGGAGAAAACTGATTCTTTCGAAAAGAAGATAATAAACAGCTGAAAGGTTTAAAAGTGTTAAAGATTAAATGGAAAAGATAGAAGTCAGGAGACAATGAGATACTCAATGGAAATTTGACACCTTTTCCTGGGGAAGGACAATGATTTTTTCTTTCCTGCCTCAAGCATCTGTTAAGCAGAAAGTCTTAATCATCACTACCCAGAAAACCTTATCCTGTATTATTATCCAAAAATTTAAAGTGTTTATTCCATCTCAGAAAGTTATATCATAATAAGGAAGGTACAGCAATAGGTACAGGAACCTGGGAGTTGATTGTCTTCCCCTGTATTGTACCATCCAAAAATTAGCCATATTCATAGAAAAGAGAAAATCCTGATGAAGTTATACCAAAAACTAGCTCAAAGTAAATATGCTGCAAGGACATACATACACATACACATATGTATACAGATATAGCCCTCTGTCTAGAGAGAAAAACTCTTGGGTCTGAGAGCTAAACAATTGAAAAGGAGATTATATGACTTTTATAACTTCCAGTGAATCTCTTGAAAAATGTTTGCTTCCTGCTTCACAATTCTGAACTCTATGAATGCAGAACTCCTACCTCTTGATGGGCCAGAAAAAGCAGCAAGAGTCCCACTGAACTTTTAGCTCTGGCTATCAGCTTAGCACCTCAGGTTTCACGTAACAAAGGACCGGGAAACAAGAAAAGCAATCACTAGGCTGGATGAGCGTAATTGAATCTGATCATCAGGAGTAGATAAAAATATAATTACACAACAAAGACAGAGAAAGGAATGCTTGACAACACAAGCCACTTATGTATTGCTTGTCACTCTTTCATAAAATTTTGAGGTATATGAACAAGTACAGAATGTGCGGTCTCAAACGGGCATGGTGACTGACAGTTGTATATATTCCCAATGAAGTAATATAGAAAAACAAGATAGAAGGGTTACAAAAAAAAAAAAAATAGGAAAAAGAAAAATGCCAAGTCACATTGAGGTTAGAACATACATTCTCTAAATTTGAAGGGTGAACATTTCTCCTATAAACTTCTCATTTTCCAAGAATCTTAATCTTTTATCATTGAAAGCAAGATTGCATTATAAAAAATGCAAATTAGTGTTTACTGAGAATTTACCAGATGTTAGATCATTTTCTTATTTCACTTTAATTATCAGTTTAAAATCCTATAAATTAAGTCTTCATATGAAGAAATTGTCTTCAAAAGTGAATAATGGCAAACTATTTTCATTACAGTATGTCCACATAGAAAACTAATCAGGAAATAGAATCCAGGCAGATTGAATAAGATCATGATGACCTGAACAAGAATTGGAAAGGCCAAACACTCAAAAGCAGCCCTGTGCAGTAGAGCTTCATGGTGTGATGGTAATGTCCAGAGTCTGTGCTATGAATATGTTGTATATCAATTTTTTTCAATACTGGCTAGTTTGGCAACTAACCAAATGGCTATTAAGCAATTAAAATGTGCTAATGAAAATAAGGAATTAAAAATATAATTTCAGTTGGTTTAAACATGAATTTAAGTAACCATTTTTACTAGACAGTACAGCTCTACAAAGTTCCTAAAATTTCCCTTTCTCTCAAATAAAATATAACCAGAGGTTAAGATGGTGGTTACAATACAAGCAATGCAACTCAATTTCCAGAGCAGAATTTCTAGTGCCTGGTCACAACTTTCCTCTCCCTCAAGTAATGATAAAATTGGGTTCATTGTGTGCCAACTTCTAATTTTTAGTAGAGTAAATGTATTATAGATATTGATTATAGACATAGCAGCCACTGCTAAGTAGAGAGTTACTTTTCATGTTTCACATTTCTTGTCTAGTAAATTCTAACTTTCTCAAAAATAGCGCAGTGGGATGTTAAGCTGGAGAGCTGCGTTCTATGTCTTAGGGTGACGACTTTTGTTTGCTAGTACTATTTCCAGGTCAGACTCATTTTTTTAAGTATCTCCAGTTTACTGTTTACTGTTGGTTCCACCTCCATCTCCAGAGATTTAGTACAAATAAATTTTTCCTCATTAGGTTACTCATTATTATTTTCAGAGCTTCTAATTAAGTATCATTTGGCAATCTGGCAATTTTACAAAACATCAAGGCAGGCTCTAATTCAGTTTTTGCCTTTTATCTTTTAACTTTCATTAAAGGAAATCTATTTTGAGGCCACTGCTGAAATGAGACCTCCAAATATTTCATAAGATTTGACACCTTGCCAACACTACAAAAATCTAAATTCTGCTTGAAAGGATTTTCTAAATTGAGCTCTAAGACAGACCATTTACAAATTGAATATATTTGACTAATTTTCTGGCTGCTCTCATTATTCGAATGGGTCACATTGAAATCCTTAAATTCTGGCCATTTCCCAATCCCACAAATATTTCAGAATTAATACAATTTTTTCAGGAAAAGTTTGAGAGGACAGAAATACTTCGTAAAGTGTTGACAATGGATTTATGACTATCACCATATAAATACTAATTAATATTTTCAATATCTAGAGTAGAACAAGCATAATAAAACTATATCATGTTGAAAGGCCAGTTTTATTGTCAAGTTATTATAACCTCTAAGTAGCTGGCTAGATTCTGGGGAACAAACTAGGAGAGGCCAAAGAAATATTCAACTCTCTAAAGCCAAAGAAACTTGGTAGAATCCTGACTCCACTGTAGAACACTGGAATGTATTCTAGAGGTATACACTGGTACCTCTATTTCTTCATCTACAAGATGAAAATAGTAATGATTTCTTCATAATGTTTTTGATAATTAAATGAGTCAACATTTTTAAAGCTCGTAAGTTAGAACTTGGCATACAAGCCTACAAATATATGTGTTTATGAATATGTTTAACAGTTGTATTATATATCCCTTTTGAGTTTTGATATTGGGATTCTGGAAACAGCAAAAAAATTTTAATTATTCACTTATGACTTGCTATAAGCAGAGAGCACGTGAAAAGGAAGTCACATTCATTTGGAAAACAATTGTGATGGTTATGACACTGATATTGATAAGGATTTTACATTACAATGGAAATTATGTCTACACTCCTCAGAGTGAAAACAGTTGTGAGCAGTGATATATCAATATATCTCACGCTCTTAACTTCAAGCAGAAATTTGCTTATTCAACCAGTATTACTTTATCACTTCTCTTTCAGATTTTTGCTAAATATTAGAAATAAAATTGTCAACAAAATAAATTTTATGGCATTTGCTGTAGTAAATTATAAAGAGATTAATCAAAAAACCACACAAACATGACACATTAACTCATATATCTTAAAGGCATCGAAACATGTTAAGTAAGAAGTTAAGAAAAGAAAAACACAGGGCCGGAGGGTTAGCTCAGTGGTTCCGGCGCCTGCCTCGCAACTGCAAGGACCTGAGTTCGATCCCCGGTAACCACATATAATGGTGGGTGTGGAGACACGCCCACCAACAATCAACACCGCATACCACAATGCCGGGCGTGGTGGCTCACGCCTGTCATCCCAGCACTCGGGAGGCGGAGACATGAGGATTGCTGAGTTCGCGGCTGCTTGCCTGGGCACCATAGTGAGCTCAGGGCCAGCCTGAACTACAAAAGCGAAACCCTGTCTCCAAAAAAGCAAAAAAAAAGAAGAAGAAGAAGAAAAGAAAAACACAGGCCAGTTTTCTCTTCTATACCATAGGGAGATAAGGAGAAGATCGACTAGTGGAAAAGGGGCAAATTCTAGATTACTCAGGTAGGAAGCTTTTTCAGTACCACAGATTAGTCCAACAAGTGAGTAGTGAAGATGGCAAGGAGTTTAAATTTAAAAGATGCTTGTATGAATCTTGGCGATTCATTGGATGTGGAAGATGGGAAGTACGGAGGTGTCAAAGATAATTGCTTGGTTTCTAACCTTTATAAATGGACCAGACCTGGGAAGGTACAACCATGGCTTGTTTGTTTTCTTAAGCATGTTGCACTTGGAATGCTTTTGAAATGTTCAAATGAGGCTAATCAAATCAGCAGTGTGAGAATGTCTAATTTCAAAATAATAAATTAACTGGTAGGAGACCGTCTCTCCCCTGGTACACGATGGCAAAATAGGATGAAATACACAGAGCAATATCTGAGGGCAGCGCTTAGTTTCAGTCCCTGTGAAAGAGGAAACACACAACGTCTCATAATTGCTCTGAATTTCTGCCCGGGACTTTTCATGAGTCTCTAGTCCAGAGAAAGTGAAGTGACAGTTCAGAACTGCCAAGGAGGCTCATTTGTGAGCTGGGCGTTGTAGAAAAGGAACCCGTACAAAGACTTCACGGTCTATATGGTAGCTATCTTAATATTTTTTACCGATTTCTTAATCCACACATATATAGGGTGAGACTCAAGAAAGCCTGGGAAGGAACTACTGTTATTTATGAAATAAAAGAAATATTATTGTGATTACAAACTGCTGGAAAAAGTAGAAATTCTGGCCAGCTAGAGTTCAGAGACTTCGCTGAACATATGTTTCAGAAATGCCACATCTTAGGAGGACATCTATTCTAGCTATACAATAAGATTTATCTTAAGCCCTTAGTAGTGTTTATAAAGGCTAAAAATAAGTTTTAGAAAAGCATAATAATTCATTAATAAAGCTCCAACTGTCCAGCAAAATAGTCTACATTTACATAGGAAAATCAAACAGTAATCAACTCTTGAATTAAACCCTTGAATTGTAACTTTTCTGTGATTATGTATTTTTTATTATTTATTACCACATATTTCCCATGTACAATGATCACATTCATTACAGGGAATTTTTACATGTACATAATATGTCTTAATTCCTTTTTCCCATTTTCCTCCCCCCTTTAACCTTTCTTCCTCTCTTCATTCACGAAAGTTCCATTTTCCCTTCCATTCTCTTTTTTCCATTCTTTTTCTCTCCCCTCCCCTCCCTTGTTTCCCTTCCTTTTAAAATATCTTCTTCCCCACTTCCCAATATCTGTCTTGCATTTTGCTCCTTATTTTCATTTTGGTTTTCTCATGCAAGAAAAATAATGTGATATTTAAACTTTTGTGTCTGATTTATTTCATTTCACATTAGTCTTGAGGTACATCCATTTACCTAAAAGTGACTCAAATTTTTCATTGTTTAAAGCAGAATACTACTCCACTGTGTACACCACATTTTCTTTATCCATTTATTTGTTGGTGAGCATATGGGCTGTTGCCAAGAATTAGCTAATACAAATTGTGCTGCTATATCATTCTTGTATGACGTTTCGAACTCTTTGTGGAAGATGCCTAGAGGGGAACAGCTGGATCAAATGGAATCTCCATGCTGAGTGCCATGGTGGTTGTACTATTTTACACTCCCATCACCAATGGGGAAGAGTTCCTTTTTCCTCTCAGGCTCAGCATCATTTGCTATTGGGCGGTTCCTAAATGATAACCGTTCTTTCTGGAATGAGATGGAATCTCAGTGATGTTTTAATTTGCATTTCTCAAACGACTGTTATGTTAAACACTTTTTCATATATTTATTTGCTATTTCTATTTATTGATCTGAGAAGTGTCTATTCATTTCAGACGCCCATTTTTGGACTTTATATGTTGGAATATAAACTCTAGATGTTAGTTCTTTGTCTGAGAAGTAGCTCATAAAAAATTTCAACTTCTGTGGGTTGTCTATCTACACCACTGGTGATTCTTTTTTTTTTTTAGTTTTTCTTTTGTTTTGTTTTTGTTTGTTTTCGTTTTTTGAGACAGGGTCTCATGTTGCAGTTCATGCTAGCCCTGAACTCACTATGTAGCCCAGGCAAGCCTCAAACTCACAGTAATCTTCTTGCCTCTGCCTCCTGAGTGCTGGAGTTACAGGCATGAGCCATCCTTCCCAGCACTGTCATATATGGTACCAGGGATCGAACTCAGGACCTTGAGCTTGCCAGGAAGGGGCCAAAACCACTCAGCTGAATCCCTGGCTGATTCTTCATAATATTTCTTGTGAAACTGACGTTTTGTTTTAAAGTCTTTGCCTACATCTATACCTTCCAGAGTTTTACCTATTCTGTCTTCCAGCAGATTATATTTTAATCTTTGAAGCATTTTAGTTTCATTTAGTACATTGTGAAAGATGAGGTTCAATTTTCAGCCTCTGAAAAGCCAGTTTTCACAACACCATTTGTTAAAGAGAGCACCTGTCTTCTAGTGAAGGTGTTGGGGCCCTATGTCAAAGATAAGGTGGCTGAATGTACTTAACAAATGTTTCTGCATCTTCTAATCTGCTCCGCTGATCCACAAGCCTGTGTATTCTGCCAGTTCTCTGCCACCTTCATCACTTAGCTTTGCAGTGTAATTTCAAATCAGGAATTGTGATCCCTCTGACTGGCCCGAGTTGTCCAGAACTGTTTTGCTCCTCTAGTTCTCTTGTTTCCATATGAATTTGGCATTGTTTTCCCCAGTTCTGTGAGGTATGCTAGTAGTATTTTTTAGACTGTGTTAAAAATGGACGACAATTTTCACAATATGACC
The DNA here is from genome assembly GCA_004025085.1 of Thryonomys swinderianus. NCBI lineage: Eukaryota > Metazoa > Chordata > Mammalia > Rodentia > Thryonomyidae > Thryonomys > Thryonomys swinderianus. Next base: position 8,960 of record PVIC010002259.1, on the reverse strand, counting down.
ATGATTTAATATTATGTTGGCTGTTGTTTTGTCACAGATGCTTTTATCAGATTGTGATATTCCATTTTTCTGTAGGGTTTTTATCATGAATGAGTGTTGGACTATGTTAAAGTCTTTTACTGCATCTATTTAGATGATCATAGGATTTTTGTTCTTGGTTTTGTTAATGCAGTATATCATACTTATTAATTAGCTTAAGTTGAACCATACCTGCATCCATAAAAGTTCTACTTGGTCTTGGTGTATTATCTCTTGGCTTTTCCACATTGTTTGCCAGTGCATAACTTATTGAGGATTTTTGCTTCTATGTTTATTAGGGAGACTTCTAAATTATTCCATCTTATTAGAATATAAGATCTTCTGTATTTCTGCAGGATCCATTGTGACTTTACCCTTTTCATTCCTATCTTCATGGATTTGAATCTTTTCTCTACTTTTTTGATAAGAATGGCTAGGGTTTGTCTATTTTACTTAAATGATTCTTTGTATTGTTTCCTTAGTCTCAGTTGCATTAATTTCTGCTCTGATCTTTATACTTTTCTTCTTCCTATGAACCATAGGTTTAATTTGCTCTTCTTTCGCTAGAAGTTTGAGGTTCAATATTAGTTTATTTCTTTGATCTCCCTCTGTTTTTCTGATGTGGAAATTCACCACTGTAAATTTTTTATGTAGGACTGCTTTCTTTGTATCCCAGTATATCATAAAAGCATTATTGTTCAATTGTAGAAACTATCTAATTTCTTTTTTAATTTCATCTCTGTCTCTAGTTGTTCAGGAAGGAATTATTTAATTTCCATGTATTTATGCAGATTTTTATGGGATCTTTTGCCATTTATTTCCAATTTCATTGCACTATGAACTGATACTACTTTCAATTCCTTTACATTTACTGAAGTATGTTCTATGAGCTAGCATGTGGTACATTTCGGAGAATGTTCTGTGTGCTGCTGAGAAGAATGTATATTCTACTTTTGAGTCCAGTAATTTGTGGATCAGCAAAGTCCATTTGTTCAAAGGTTTGGTTCTACTCTATTTCTTTATTGATTTATTATCTAGTTGATTTGTCTATTAATGACATTGAAGTACTGAGGTCCCTCATTACAACTGTATTAGTGATTATCTCATTTTTCATACCAATTAGTGTTTGTTTTATAGAGTAAATGTAACAGTATTTGATTCATATATATTTATGATTATTACCTCTTCCTCTTGGATTGCTCTCTTAACAAATATGTGGAGACTTCTGTCTCTTCTGATCAGTCTTGGCTTGAAAGACTTTTAAAGATATATTTTACAATGTCTAATTAATGATCATACATTAATAGTTGTGGAGAAACAAGACCATAGCAAGGCAAGCTGAATCTCCATTCTGCTATAGTCTGATCTCTCTGAGATATCTCAGTAGCTAAGCCCATGCCCCAATTTTAAATAAAAATAACAACTGAACAATGCACCTAACAATAAATAAATCCAGGGAAAAAAACTAGTAAAATATCAAAGCTATTAGATCAGAAAGTTACTACCCAAAAATAACAATTAAAGTGCCTATGATTCAATCTCCCTAAGAAACATATTCCAGGAAGATGAAAGACTGAATGTTTTACAGAAAATCAAATATTTTAGTGAAAATAAAGAGTGTTGACTGTTGATAACCTAGTTTCTGACCTCAAATATACAGAGGAAAATGTATTTCAAAAGAGGGGGAAAAATGGGAAGATCATCATGAGGAACTAAAAGAAAAACTGGAAGATAACCCAGGATAGCTAATGAATAGAAGTAATAGAGAGAAATTAGTTTCATGTGCTGGGGCCACACATCTGTAATGCCAGCACTTTGGGAATCTGAGGAGGATCACAAGATCTATCCTAACTTATCAAGATCTGGTCTCAAAAATTGTACTAAATTTAATTTTAAAAGACCTGCCCAGTGACAAAGGCCTGGATTCAATCTCCAGTACAACAAAGGAAGGAAAGTGGGAGGAAGGAAAAACTAAAGAAACTGCAAGGAGTAGGATTGTGAGCTGTCTATAAAATGTACCAATAAAGAATTAAATTTTTTAAAAACTTGCAAGGAAAAAGTTTATAGACTTAAAAATGTTTTGAATCTATAGATATAAACTCTTTACTGATATTCAGGAAGATATTAAATACGAGGGAGTACTAAACAAAACATGATATCGTTTCATGGTATCGTAGACCAGATGATGGCCCCAAAAGACAGCGAGTCCTCATCTCCGGAACCTACTAATGTTGCTTTATATGATTAGAATCTGCATATGTAGTTAAGTTAGGGATCTTGAGGTGAGATTATCCTGAGTTATCTGTAAGGTCCCTAAACATCATCATGACTGTCTTAGTGAAAGAGACAGGAAGTACCACACAGAGAAGAACAAGAAACATGATTGTAGAGACAGATTGAAGTGAGGCCATGAAAAAAAGAATTCTGGTAGCCATGAGAATCTGAAAAACTCCTACCCTGAAAGGCACCTATTATCTGTCTCTTCTGAAGACCGCTCAATATTTAGAGCTTGCGTATGTAGCACATTCAGGAGCTAGAAGAGCTGAGGGGTGAAATGTCCTCAAGAGCTTGCAGAGGGGGAAAAATCTCTGCCATCAACTTGATTTCAGCTCAACTGTTTTTAGATTAACTGGTTTTAGATTACTGTCCTCCAGAACCGTGAGAGAGTAAATTTCTTTTGTTTATGTCATGAAGTGTGTGATAATTTATTATAGCAATCACACAAAGCATAAAGAGAAAATTTTGCAAATTTGTCAAAGCAAGAACAGTTTACTCAAAACTGGCAGTAAAAAGTGAAATTATATAACTCCATAAGAACAAAGAGAAGGGAGAACAAATAATCCAAAGAAGAAAGAAATCTCAATTATTTCCATATTTCCAGAAGGTGTAGGTGATTTTAAACTTAAGCCTGCTACATTTCGAGAACACTGTGTGATTTGTATTCTGTCAGTGTTCCTAAGGTTAATGTGCCAAAATACCATCTATTTTGGTGAATATGCATTTAAGGTTCCATGTGCACTTAAAACATCATGTTCTGCTATTGTGGGACAGAAGTTTCAGGATTTTCAATTTAATAGTTTTTCAGTCTTTCTATACCTTTATAATTTTGTGCCTACTTTCTATTAATAACTGAAAAGAGTACTGCTATGCCCTAAAAAATGATAGCAAATAGGAGATAACAAAAAGTATTGTGAAAGTTAATAAACAAAAATCATAGTATAATACACCTGCATTTCAAAAGTCAAAATCATGCAAATAAGATAGTAAAAATCAAATAAAGTGATAAAATGTATTGAGAGGCAATAGACAGAAGAGTCTCATAAAAATAAAATACAACCTTAACTATAGTAATAGAAACCAATAGATATTTTAAACTAATAAAGCAAATGTCAGCAGTAGATTCAGCTTCTTTAGAAGTATGAAAAAATTGTACAAGATAGAGCTGAGGACGTGACTGTGGTATGATTTGGGTAGAGAGGGGCGGGAAATTTCTTTGTTCTATCATAGAATTTTAATCTGATTTTTACGTATATATCTATTCTACTGGACTGGCTAATATTCAAACATAACAACACACCTGCCACAAATAATTACTGATTTTTTAGCTGAGGCCTCTAGCCTCTGCTTGACTTCTACAGAGAAATAACCAATGAGGCATACCTCACTGTGCCAGCCTTGAGAGATAGGAACCAGTAAAATTCTGATGCTGTGCTTACAGATAGAAATCCTTGGAAGACAGAGGGGAAATGCCTCAAGACGTTTGAGGTCTGTTCACCAGTAAGACTGCTGCCATTGATATTACCCATCCACCAGAACGTACCCTTTCCCAATTCTGTTGAGCCAAGAAGATGAGCTAATCCACCCCCAGGAAGAGAACACTGTATCACTAAGGGTTTCCTGGGCTGGAGCCAGCACTGATCCCATGCAGTCTGGGAAACCACTCTTTCCGTATCTGGCACATATACCCATCAAATGCATACCTCCTTGTGTATGTTTATGTGTCCAGTGTTAAACAGGGATTGATTTACTTCAACTAGGCAAATAGGCTTTGGTGAAATGCAATCAGTGATTGCTAATAATAGTCAGCAAAAGCTTTTCTGCAGCGTTCCAAACCATCTCTGCTGTTCACACAGAACAGTTCCCTTGCTTCTGACAATCAGCTCTTAACTGTCATATTCCCAGATCTCTCCTGGATCAATAGTTCTGTCAATACTCTACCCATGGCCATTCAGACACACTCTCTAGCCCTGATTAAAAACTGATATCAAACTACTGGTTTTATGCTTAGCTCCTTCTCTTTCCCACTCAACACACATATATACACACTACAAAAGCTTATCAACTGGAACAAATAAGTACTGCACTGGGAAAGATATTTTCTGAAATATCATTCCTGAAGTTCAGCTCATTAAACCCAAAATGTACGCAGCATAGAGAAATGATAAATGAAATAATAAAGGAGTATCTTGTTGATTATTATAGCAATTGCACATAGTGGTAGGTATTTTGAGTCTAAATAATACTTCCATTTTACCATTGTTAACTCAATTCCTTCTCACCATTACATAAGATAGTGATTTCCATAATGCTCATATAAGATATATGGAAATTGAAGGTTATACATGTCATGACTGACTGAAGAAGGATTTGAATTCAGTCAATCTTAGTCTAGAGTCTATTCTTAACCACCATACAGAAATACCTCCCAAAAAATACTTAAAAGTTTGTAAAGTAAGAGACATGCTTTATTTCTTCTTCTCTAATAGTTCCTAGAATAGTATGATTATTCCATTGCCTCACAAACAGAAATGAGAACTGCTCAGGGGCATGGATAATTTCTATATCAAGCAACCTTGGATGTTTTCAGAGATTAATGGTATCCAGTGTGGCACCTTAACCAAAGGCAGAACGACTGTTTCAGGTAGTTAGTGTGGCAGTTTCTCCCTTTCTAGAGAAACTCACTGACCTGTGAACCAACGGGCCTTTATTCCACTTCCCAGGGGAATAATCCGATCCTGACTCAAGAGCATGAAAGTTTGGGTTAAAATATACTTATGGATATGTGGTATAAGGGAAATGATAACTTTTCTTGATTTGTTGAGTACTAGAATATGAAATAAGAAAATAGTAAGGAGAATGTGAGATTACATGCTCAGAGAGAGTGGCACAGTGCTTATGACTAGAGATGATAAAAAACCAGGAAGATAGAAAATCGTGTAAACAATGACTGGTGAGCCTGCTTTTGCTTTATGGAGACTGTCAACAAAGACATCTTTTAGCTTCGTAGCTCTGTGTCCTGTCAGTCAAGTATTTATTGACTACTTCCGAGGAAAGTGCTCAGTGGCAAACATTCTATGAAGACAAACACATTATATAAGTGCCATCAAACACGCTGGAGAGATTTCTAGCTCCTGCTAACCCTGCCTGACTAAATCTGAACAGTTCATTAACATCTAGAGAAATACTCAGGTCTGAAACCGCAGCCATTTTAAATCATTCAAAAGAGAGAGAGTCAATAAAAATAACCCTAAATAAAATATATTTCCTGCTATTTTTGATAAATCAACAGTGCTGTGTTTTTCACAAACATCTGATTCTAGCCGGGGATTTTAATGTGGTGATTTGCTCAAATTTGGGAAAAAATACCTTATTTCACCATCTACTTCAGGATATTCATTGATTTCCTCTTAAAAGCTTCCTCATTCACTTATTTGTAAGTGATCAGGAGTATAATTCTAAACAAATTTACCTTTCATTCATACACCACTTTCCTTGAGACATAAAGATTTAATGTCTAATCCAAAGAAAGAGTCATTTTGATTTTATATATATATATATATATATATATGAAAAAATTTAGAAAAATAATAACTTCCTCAAATAATCACCATGGTGTGAGTGAATCTCTTAGTTACTTTTTTCATTTCTGAGACAAGATACCTAACACCAGAAGTTAAGGAAGGAAAGGCTTATTTCAGCTCACAGTTTGTAGAGGTTTCAGTCACAAGGCCAGGTCCAAGGCAAGGCAGCATAGCGGAGGGGTAGAGCAGAAGAGAAACAGTTCATAGTGTGGCAGGGCAGGAAGAAGGTACCAAATAATAAGAACCAAAGTAGCAGCAGCAGAATCAAAATAGCAGCCCTCTTTCTGTTCTTATACTCCATCCGGGTTACCTACCTCTAAGGGAATGTAGCACTCACAGCCAGGCTGGAGCACCTTTACTTTTTTAAAATTGATTTTATTGATACATTTTATACATACATTATGATCACATTTAACATTTAGAATGTTTATCTGTACATGACACATATTGATTCTCATTTTCCTATTCACCTGCCCTCCCTACAACCCCTAACCCTATATACATAAACTTTGTTTTTTTTCTTGCCCCTATGCATCCCTCCTCTTTTCTTTTGCATATTTTCTTCCTTTTTCACAATTCCTATCATACATTTTGGCATTAATTTATACCTATGGTTTTTCATACAAAAGAAATGATATAGTACTTACATATATGTTTCCTATTTATTTCAGTTCTGAGTATGTCCTTGATGTATATCCATTCAAATACAAATGACTCAAATTTATCATTCTTTATGGCTGAGTAATATTCCATTTTGTAGAAAAACTGTATCTTCTTTATCCAGTCCCCCATTGACGGCATTTTAGCTGTTCATAAGATTCAGCAATCACAAACAGCTGCTATAAACATGGGTGTGCATATATTGCTGTGGTATGATTCTTTTAACTCTATCATGTGTGTATATACGTAGCAGGTAAAAAGTCAAATGGGACCTCAAATCCTAATTTTTAAAGAAATCTCCACACTGACCTGCACAGTGGTTATATGAGTCTACATTCTCACCAACAGTGCAGGAGGGTTCCTTTCTCCCCCAAAGCTAGAGAACCTTTCATCTCAACATCATATTCTTAATCCCAGTATCATACTGAATCCCACCACTACACATCTTGGATCCAGCCACCTCTGAAAATCCCCACCTGCAGTGAATGAGGCTTTGCAGGACTTCTAGAAACAAGCCATAGCAATGAATGTGCACATTTATATACTAATAGAGTATAGCCTTACTTTCTGCAATAAGGTAACTGGTAGAGTTCTGGGATATATAAGGAGGCTCGATGAGTGAAAAAATCGAGAGAATTAAATGGCCAAGGGAATTGGGCTCAAGGCATGTATTATTCACCTGTCTATTGCCATAACAAAATACCTGAGAAAATCAACTTCTTGAAAGGAGGGAGTTTTTATTCTGGCCCATGGCTTTAGCTCATACTCAGTTGCCTTCACTGTTTTAGAGACAGAACATAATGACAACAGAACTCCTCCCTTTAGATGTGAGCAAAGAGAGAAGGGGTCAAGGTCACAAAATTGCATTCTAGGACATGCTCCCCCCATGGCTTAACTTCCTTCTACTAGGCCACACTTCCTGCAGATTCCACAGTACAGCAACAGGCCCGTGGCCAAGTCTTTAGCATCTGCGCCTTTGGAAGGAAGACACTTCAGATTCAAACTACAGCAGGGTCCACTAGAACCCTTTTAATCAATCTCTAAAGATATTGATAAATTCAGCTTTATGTACACTGTTGACTGTGAGAAAATCAGTCTGCCTAAAAAATGTATAATATACTACTTTTGGACTTGTGTTCTAAAAAGAAAAATATTGCAAACCAGTTGCTAGTAAGGAGAGTGTTTAAAAGAAATTGTTATAAAAACTGCATGGTACTAGCAAAGTAACAGACCTGAGGACCAGTGGAATAGATTAGAAGACCCAGAAACAACCCCGGATACACTAAGCCACCTTATCTTTGATGAAGGAGGCAAACATCCCCAATGGAGGAAAGACAGCCTCTTTAACAAATGGTGCTGGAAAAACTGGATTTTAACCTGCCAAAAGCTAAAGCTAGACCTATCTCTTTCACCATACACAAAACTAAACTCACAATGGATACGAGACTTAAACATTAAAACAGAAACAAGCCTGCTGGAAAACAGGTTAGGTAAAACTCTTGGAGACATTGGCTTAGGCAGAGACTATATGAATAAAAACTCTATAGCACAAGAACTAGCAGAAAGAATTAATAAATGGGATCTCATCATAGTGAAAAGCTTCTGCACAGCAAAAGAAGTCACTGGCACTGCTAAAAGACAACCAACAATATGGGGAAAAAATCTTTACTAGCTGTTTATCAGACAAAGGGCTATTATCTACAATATATAAAGAACTCAAACAGATCAGCCTCCCCAAGTTTAAAGACCCAATTCAGAAATGGGCATCTGAAATGAACAGACACTTCTCAGAGGCAGAAGTCAAAGCAGCCAAGAAGCATATGAAGAAATGTTCCACATCACTGGTCATTCGAGAGATGCAAATGAAAACAACACTGAGATTTCATCTCACTCCACAACGAATGGCTGCTATCACAAAATCAACCAACAATAAATGCTGGCATGGCTGTGGGGAGAAAGGAACCCTTCTCCACTGTTGGTGGAATTGCAGACTTGTGCAACCATTGTGGAGATCCGTGTGGAGATTTCTCAGAAAACTAGGACTATGGGTCCCATTTGACACTGCTATCCCCCTGCTAGGAATATACCCAAAAGAATTTTAAGAATCATATTCGGAAGACAGATGTACACCCTTGTTCATAGCAGCTCAGTTCATGATAGCTCAATCTTGGAAACAACCCAAATGTCCATCAACTGGAGACTGGGTAAAGAAGTTGTGGGTTTTTTTTTTATAAAATGGAGTATTATTCTGCCATAAAGAATGACAAGATCAATCCATTTATGTGCAAGTGGAGACACCTGGAGGATATACTAATAAGTGAAATCAATAGATCACAGATAGGCAAATTCCGGATCTTCTCTTTGACATGAACACCTGTAGATGCAAATGAGCTCTAGAAAGTATGACAGCTTTTATAGAGT
>PVIC010002258.1:0-72498 GCA_004025085.1 Thryonomys swinderianus | reverse complement strand
TTTCCTCCCTCTTTAGAATATACTTTCTGAAACTTTAAATCCTCTGAAAGCTCCATTAGAAACTTTTAAATAAAAATAGCAATGTGGGCATAGATTTCTACTCTGGAGAGGGAGAGGGAGGGGGCGGGGGAGAGAGAGGATTCTAAATTTCAAGAGATTGATTCTGGATGTAGTAGAATATTTCCATGGATTATCACACATGTGAGGGTTGAGAGCCCCTCTCACGCTTACACAGACGTGGACTGCTGCCTCTGTTCAGAGGCTATCGTGTGCTTCTGCCAGCGAGAGAAATGCTAGCTCATTCTGGACGTGGCATTAGTGAATGAGCCCACGGTGGACCCAGTTTGTAACCTAAACCAGTCTGTACTCTTGGCTATATGTGTTAGTTTATATAAGTTAACATATAACTCAACCCATGAGATTGTACTCACGCTTCTAGGCAGAAAGAAAGCATACACAAAGTTTAAAAGGTGCAGTTCAGATGCTCAGGACCTTTGCTCTAGTTTGTTGTGCAGGCCCAGCAGTCCAGCAGCCTGGCCTGGCGTCACGGCGGGCCACCCCGGCCCCTCAGTAATCCAAATCTGCACAGCTTGGGGCCATTACGGCCAAGCTCCAGGAAACAGAGCAGCACTGAAGAGCAAGGCGAGGGCCTCTCTGAGGGTTTTGCATGAAAACTGAAGCCCACTGGAAGAGTGAAGATCGTCTCTAATAAAGCCTCCCCCGACTGCATTGGTTGGTGATGTGGTTGTTCTTTTCAAGCATCTCGCCTGGTGTCCCGGAAATGAGATTGCCCAAAGGCCGCTACAGACTCCAGGCTTAAGGGCCAGTTATACCTGGAGGATAACCTAGGAAATACCCAGTCCCTAAGGGCTCTAAATATTAGCAAGAAAGATACTTACAAAGAACATTTTACAGGTATCAACCCAGGAATTAAACCTGAAACATCACCACCACCAACAAAACAGAGATGAGAAGACCACTTCTGCCAGCAGGACCAATCCTAGCTGCTTCTGGACGTGGCATTGGCAAGTGAACCCACGGCGGACGTGGTCGCTGACCTAAGCCAGTTCTGTACAACCGGCTCTAAGTCATCAAGGAAAAATCTAGGGAGCAGTGAGATGAGACAACCTGAAACTCAGCCACTTGGACACTCTGAACTGGCGAAAAAGAGGACCTGGAAAAAATTAAATCAGGAATAATTTCTCAGATAACACTAGTGTCCATAGTGGGATTAATATCTCTAAAGGAGACACAGACAAAAAAACCAGAGGAGCCGAGGAACATGATGGAATCCCAGTGTACAAAAGTAATGGAATCCATTGAACAGCTTCAGATTTCCAAGAGATTAAATCATTCCTGAAACTTCACATGGCAGAATGAGTCAATGCGAGGACAGGGTATTAGATGTAGAAGATAACGCTGCAGTCAGGAAAGGAAAGATTTCACAAGGAATGATGAAAAATCGGTCTAGTAGCTGCCAGGTAATACAAAGAAAAGAGACAAGATGTCCACGATCACAACCCCTGGTCAGTATAGTTCTGGAAACATTAGCAGTTAGATAAGAAAGAGTGGGCTGGGGATTTAGCTCAAGTGGTGCCGTGCCAACCTTGGATGCACAAGGGCCAGAGTTCGATCCCCAGTACCGCAAAAAAAAAAAAAAAAAAAAGAACTGTCATTATTTGCTGATAATATGATACTATATATAGAACGTTCCCAAATCCTGCTTGACTTAATCACCAGATTCAGTAGAGCAACTGGAGGCAAGGTCAGCACTAAAAAAATCAGCAGCCTCTTGTTCAAGAATAACAGACTCACTGGGAGAAAAATGTGGGAAACAATTCCTTTAACAATAGCACACCCCCAAAAATAAAATACCTAGGAAGCAATCTAATAGAAGTAAAAGATCTTTACTTTGAAAAAAGTAGAGAACTCTGACAAAAGAGATCAAAAAGGATATCCAAGAAATGGAATGACACCCTTATTCCCAGGTAGGAAGAACCAACATTGTTAAATGGGTCATATTTCCAAAACTACTATATAGACTCAGTGCAGTCCTGACTGAAATTCCAAGAGTGTATTTCACAGAACTAAAGAAAATAATCCAAAAATTCATCTGCAACCACAAGACACCTGGACTAGCAAAAGAAATTCTAGGCAACGGAAACATGGCAGGTGATATCACGGTCCCCAAGTTGAAACTATACTACAAAGCCACTATGACAAAGACAGCATGGTACCCACAAAGAGACTGGAGGATCAAGCGAACAGACTGGAAGATGCAAGAAGAGCTCCAGACATGCTAAGCCTCCTCAGCTTTGACAAAAAAGCCCAACACCCCCACTGGGGGTGCCTCATTAACAAATGGTGCTGGAAAACTTGGTTTCAATTTGCTGAAGATTAATACTACAGGTATATCTTTCATTGTGCACTAAACTAAAATCAAAGTAGATTAAGATCTAAATATTAGAACAGAAACACTGAACCTACTGGAAATAGGTTAGGTAGGGACCTTGAAAATACTGGCATAGAAAAAGATTTATGAACAAAACCTCAATACCATGAGATCTAGCACAAAGTTTCAACACCTTGGATCTCATCTAATTAAAAAGCTTCTGGGCTGGGGATCTAGCTAGGTGGTTCTGGTGTCTGCCTGGCAAGTGCAAGGTCCAGAGTTCGAGCCCTAGTACCACATACCACAATGCCGGGTGCAGTATGAGAACCTTTAGATGTAAATGAATTCTAGAAGGTATGATAGATTTTGTGAAATAGGAAATATTCAGAGGGAGTGTGGTAGGGGAAAGTAATGAGGGGAAAGAATAAATGTGATTTGGAAAGAAAAAGAAATACCATGCTGTTATTGTTGGGGGGTTGTGGAAAGGTAGGGATATGCGTGAAAATGAGAATTAACTTGTGTCGTATACTGGTATAAATTTCCCAATGTTGAGTGTGATCACGAGCTGCTTATGTAACGTACCAATAAAGAATTCAATTTAAAAAAAGCTCTCTGGTCAATTTAAAGTTGCTTTTTTTGCAAGGCAAAGGCAGGGAGACAGATCAATAGCAAAATAGCTGATTGGTTGGCATGAAGGTGTTACAGGCCACCTTTCTGTGATGAGATTAGGACAAAGAAACTTCTTTATCTTTTCCAATCTAGTTTGGAGCATTTGTCTGTTTTCAGTCCAGATTTCTCAGAGTTCAGCTCCTGTGATGGCCGCTTTTTCTAGATGTGCTTGTGTCTCCGGTTCTTCCCACTCTCGCCAGTCCAGAGAGGACGGACACACTGACTGGGACCAGGAGATACCGCTGTGCTCCGGCCTTCTCCCTCTCTCGGAGCTCAGCCTCCGGGTTTCCCTTCTGTCAGGTTCCTCAAAGTCAGGTCTGTGCTGGTTCGGCACCACCTGCGGCAGCCCCATCAGTAAGAGAGCCCAGGTACGCGCGGGGGTCACTGTGTGGACCCTCTTTTCTCCACTGGATCTCCCCTGTCCTTGAGACCCTGAAGCAAAAGTCAGCTCTCCTGCTGACGGGGCCGCTGCAGACACGGCCCTGATGTGCCTCCCAGGGAGCTGCCTCTACTTCCCACCTCACACGTGCGTCCCCGCCGCGGGTGGCACCGAACTAGCGCAGACCTGATTTCGAGAAACTTGATACCAGAGAGACAAGACAGGAAAGTGCGTCTAGAAAAAGAGGTGATCGCAGTTGTGGTAAATACCATTCTGGGGGCTGAGGCAGGAGGTTGGCGAGTTCAGGCCCAGCCTGGGCAATTTAGTGCCTTAGCAAGACATAGCTCAGCGCAAGAGCCCTGGAAGGGTTCAGTTCCCAATACCATCCCCCCAAAAACATCAAAGAGAAGAAAACTGTGGCAAATAACAGGAAGGAGACAAGCGGGCAAGGCGGCCCGAAAGGGCAGTGAGAGGGCGTGTGAGGGGGCCCACAGGAGCCTGCCAGCCACGCGAGGGGGCGAGGGCCGCTCGGGCAGGAAGGTCAGCAGGCACGGGGCGCGGGCTTGGCGGAGAGCGAGGCTGGGAGGTGCGCAGACCCAGCTGGCGAGGACCCGGCCGCGCTGCCGCCCGCAGGCCGCCTGGGTGCCGGCCGAGGCTTAGCCCCTAGTGCCCTGCGGAGGTTTGGGGCCGGCAGGACAGGAGAGTGAACTGGGCTGCGGTTTTCAAGGGCGCCTTGGCTGCTCTGCACACAAGCTGAGCCGGACACGGGGAGGTCTTGGCGGAAGAGAGACGAGGATGCCGAGGTCACGGAGCAGCGGTGGAGAAACAGAAAGGGGCAGGTTTGAGGCTTGGTCTGCAGCTGGATCCACTTTAGTGACGGGATCGATGTGAGAAGGAAGAATACATAGGTTTTTGGTCACAGCCAAAACTCCCCCCTCCCCCCCTGCCTCTTCATTTTCTTTGTTTCTCTCCTTTCTCTTAAGATTTATGGAGCTCACTGGTTTGGACTGAGCTTCTGCACCGGGCCCAGAGAGGCAGCAAGAAGACCGGCTTTAGTTGGCCTTGTAAGGAGGTCCTCTCCGTGTTAACCTCTGTTATAAGGAACGCAGCTTTAAACTGACCAAGCAATCCTCTCTCTGCTGTTTTTTTTTTTCCCTCATCAGCCTATAAAGCCAACATCCTGCACATAGCTCATTGAAATACTTATTCTATTTTGTAGATGTTGCTCTATTCTAGAATTGCAAACAAAAGCCATTGAGATCTTGAAAGTTAATTAATAGTAGTTTTGTGTTTTAATGCCTTCCCTTCTGTTCTTTCTTCCTATCATCTCTCTTTCTTCCTCTTTTCCATCTCCTTTTCCTCTTCTTGGCTTTGGCTCAGCGTTATTTTTTAAATAGGAAGAGTACACTAACCTTTTATTTATAGACATGCTAGCTGAAAGGAATTCGAGATACATAACTGAGATCTAAGTAAACAGAGGAATCTGGGGTTTAAGGAACATGTTTAGTTTGGAGATATATAAAATATATTTGGGACTTAACAATTTGATGGCATTTAAAGCTCAGGAATAATGATGACCCCCCCTTGAAGAGGATAGAGAAAGAGAAGAGGCTCAAGGTGTCAGAGAATCTTCAGAGTTACCATCTGATAGATGCCAAAGACCTGGAAAGGACGTTGACAATGAGTAGCCCATGGGGTGATGGAAAATCAGAGTTTAGCATCGTGGAAGTTACAGAAAGATTCTTTCCAGGAAGGAATGGCCAAGTGCATCACATTTATCAGAAAAGATTGGAAGACAAGGACACAGTGGTCATTGGCATTTTGTGCCATGGAAATATTAGCTTATTTTTAATAAGAACAATTTTAGCTGAGGGAAGAAAACTGATTGTAGTGTATTGAATAGTGCAAGGTATGGGGGAAGGATAAATTCATCAAAAATGGTGTTGGGACAACTGGATATGCATATGCAGTGGAATAGAGCAAGATTTTGATCTCACATATGTCAATATAAAAATCACTCAAAATGTGTTGAACACTTAAATGTAAACTTGAAATTTTAAAACTACTCGAAGAAAGTGATTACTAGAAGAAAATATAAGGGAAATGCTTCATGACCTAACACAGTGTAATACTATTCAGTGTTAATAAAGTAGGAAATACCGTCATTTGCTGCAACATGAATGAACTCAGAGGACATTATGGTAAGTGAAATAGCTAGGCACAGAAAGGCTAATACTGTATGATCTGATAGATGTATTGAAATCTAAAAAGGCTGAACTCATAGAAGTAGAAAGCAGGATAGTGGTTACCAGGAATTGGAAGTAGGAGGATTGGGGAAATGTTGGACAGAAGATATAAAATTCGGTTAGCCAGGAAGAGTAAATTAGTAAAAAACTTTTGACCCAGGCATGATGGTTTAGGCCTACAATCCCAGCACTCTGAGAGGGTGAGGCAGGGAGATACAAAGTTTCAGCCCAGCTTGGGCATTTTAACAAGAACCTGTCTCAAAATAAAGGTTTTTCTTAAAAGGGCTGGGTATATACTTCATTGTGAAGACCCTGGGTTCCAGTCCCAGTACACAAATAATAAACAAATAACAATTTTTGAAAAATCACTATGAGAGCTGATAAGTGTTCTCAGCACAATAAATGTTCGAGATAGATGTGTTAACTCTATTTAATCTTTCTAGCATGTATACATTTTCAGACATATACCATAAGTGTGCATACATCTTATCAATGAAAATAAATCATTAAAAAGAATAGATAAATTTAAATTAAAATTAGAAGCTTACTATAAGAAAAATAGGTGAATTAAATGTTAAAAATGCATAAGGGGACAAAATGGAAATAGCTATCACAACTCTTGAAATATTGTGCTGTAAAGGGAATAAAGAAGGTATAAACAGAAGGAAGTGAGCTAGTGGAGGTATGTGTGTATGCATACACTTGTCTGTTTTCTTTGTTTAAAGATAAATATTCTGCACTTATTTGTTGGCTGGTGGAGATGACCTCGGCGGTGTGAGACAGCAGCATTTGGGAGGAAGGGGCGGGGCAGCTCACTGAGGTCTTTAGCAGGAAGGAGAATTTAGAACACAAAAACAGAGACTGAAAACTGAGAGAGAGAGAGACGGCCTATTGTCTGCCCAGCAGAAGAAAAAGGAGAAGATGGATGTAAGAATGAGTAGTCAAAAATAGAAGGGGTGGCCACCTGATACTTCTATGATCTTACTGATGTATTGAGCCAATAAGTAACTATAGCTCACTATGGCTTAGGGTACAGTAATATAGCTGTCAATCACCGTCTGACAAGTCCAGCATCTTTTACTTACATTGCATTGCTCTATAAGTCAATAAAAATACAACTGAACAGCTGGGCGTGGTGGCTCATGCCTGTGATCCCAGCACTCGGGAGGCAGAGGCAGGAGGATTGCTGAGTTTGAGGCTTGCCTGGGCTACATAGTGAGCTCAGGGTCAGCCTGAACTACAAAGTGAGACCCTGTCTCAAACAAACAAACAAACAAACAAACAAACAAAAAAACAATTTAGAACTTTGTGAAAATTTCCATAGATATAAATTCACAAAGAAAAAGAAATGTATTTATTAGAGTACACGCACAAATTTTAAAAAAATCATTACATTCTAGTGACCACATCTAGAATTAAATATGAGAACCAAGAATATTTTGTAATTATGATTGTAGATACAAGTTTGGAAGATTAGTTTAGAGTCTGCCTGCTTGAGAAGACCAGATAATTGTAGTATAGGTCGGCTAGGCTGAGATTCAAACCCATACTGGACTGGGAGCTTTGCAGAGATAATAGTTTCCAGGGCCCAAGAACTGCATTCTTAACTCGGGCCAGGTATGTAAAAAAATAGGTCATTTGGGTCCTAAGTGAGCGCAGGGCGGAGGGAGAGCGGGTGGGAAGGGAAATACCGCCGGTGACTGCAGAGCTCGTTATTGTGGTAGGAAAATCACCACCAGACCACAAGCGTGTCCATGACATTATCTTTGGCCTCTGACGATCCAGTACATGTTTTAGTTGTCATCTCAGTAATTCATCTGGGTGTTTCGTAATCTTCCCTCATGGAGACTCAGCCCTACACGAGGTGTTTCGCTCGTCTTCACAGCAGGCCGAGGCCGAGAGCTGCTCAGCTGAACTTCGGGGAAGCTGTCCAGAGCAACGCTAGCCAGTGTATGTAAAATTTAAACGTTTCTAGTAGCTGCCTTTTGGAAGAGGAGAACGCAACAGGTGAAAGTCATTGGAATATTTCATTTAGCCCGATGTATCTAAAGTATTATTTCAGTGTGTGATGAATATAGAAAATTGTGAAGTAAACTGCGTTCATTCGCCTGCCCTGTGTTGGAGCGTGAATGTGCGTTTCACACGCACAGCCCTCCCTTAAATGCTCAGTAGCCGCAGGTCAACGCGGCGCTGGAGGCTCAAGGAGAAGACCACGGGCCCGGAGTCCTCCCCCTGGGCTCCGTCACCGGCTGATGGAGCCGGGGCCACGCGTCCTGCCCGTGCAGAGTCCCCCCAGGCCACTTCCCGTCACGCCGGGCGCAGGAGCTGTGGTCGCGCGTGGAGTGTCCGGCCCGGCCCGGCCTCCCGGTGGATCTCGCCCCTCCCTCCCAGCCCAGACCTCTGGCTTCGCTGTACCTTAATAACACTGCAGTCGGGATTTACACAGATAGGACCTTGTACATTTTACTTGCATCTGAGCTGTATAGTGCATTGTGCCACAAACACTTCCTTTTTTTTCCTGAAGTTAACATTTTTCCTTCCCCTGTGTTTTTATAATGAGCCTGACCCTATTTTTTTGTCTTTGTTGGTAGCTGTTAATCCCTAATTCCTCTTTCCTGCCTCTCATATCAGGAAAACAATATAAGAAGGACGGTGTAGCCCCTGGGAACTAACAAGAATTGTAAACTTGGTTCTAGCCCATGCCAAGGGGAAGGCCCTCCCCTGCTGACCTTTCTCTTTAGCTACAAGCACAGCCCGAGACCACCCCAAGTCCTGCACACGAGCCCTTTACCCGCTAGGAGCCCTAGACTGCAAGTGTGTTGTGCCATCTGCATGGACACTTGAATACATTCCTGAGTGGCCAGTTGCATTCACCTTGGGAGAGACTGACCAAAACAGCTTTCAAAGGCTTTTTAATCTATCCCTGATTATCTCCACCCCTAGTGTTGTAAATTTTCCCCAACATACTCCAGACACTAGTTGGTCTATATGTCGTTCTCTTGACGGACTGGAGCCTGGAGGAAGTCCATCCATACTCCAGTGCTGTGGTCCTGGGTTGTCCCTTTGTCAACATGTTGGGTTTCTCATGTGCCAGAACCCTGTGTCTTGAATTCTGTCTTTTCTACTTTGGGTTGAGTTGATCTTCCCATAACTTCCTAAGAATTAGATCTGTGAGGTCATACATTTTACTTTTCCTGTCTGAAAACACATTATCTCCTACACTCTTACTTGAGTAATAAATTGGCTAGAAAACAAATTCTATGTTGTTAGTCTTCTGCTATCTTTTAGCATATAGTATTGCTGTCAAGAATCTGAAGCCATTCTGATATGTAATTCTTTTTAGAATCCTGTAGCTCTTTTTTGAAAGCTTTTAGAATACTTTGTTGTCCATGGATTCTGTGATTACAGAATGTTGTGTCTGTGTAGATTTATTTTCATCTATTGCATTGGTGCTCAATAGGCCTTTCCAGTTTGGACAGTCATGTCCTTTCACTCTAGGTAATTTTCTTGAATTGTTTCTTTGATAATTTCCTCCCTGTGTTTTCTTTGTTCTTTCTTTCTGAACTATTCAGACACTGAGCTGTGTGGACTAGCCTGCTACCTTGCTCATCTTTTGTTCTCTTCATTTTTCCATGTTTTAAATCTCTTTGTTTTGCTTTTTGGGAGAGTTTCTCTCAACTTTATAATAAAAACTTCAAGTGAAGTTTTAGTCTATGCTATTTTTAATATCTGAGTATTCCTTTTTGCCCTTTGCTACTGTTTAGTAGTCAAAATTTATAGTAAAACCAGAAGATTTATAGTGTCTACTTCTTGGTTAATAACTACAATATTTCATGTTCATTATCTTTAACTCTTAGAAGACACAGGGTAACAGTGAAAAATATGGCGAATGTTTAATTTTTTAAATTTATCATAAAAACATAGTGCCACAGATCTCCCTCAGAATATCTCCTCTTACTTAAAGCACACTTCTCTCATTATTCTTGTTACTTTCTGAAAAAGTTCTGGAAGTCTTTTTTGAAATGATTTTACTTATACCATTGCCATTCTGAATCATTGATAATACTTCTCTTTCATGGTCTCTTTGACTTTAAGAGCCAGAAATCGCACGGTGGCCAAGGACCTGCTAATATTTTTATGCCTTCCTTTCTGTTGGATGATACTCAGCTGTTATATTCACTGTATTTTTGAATGTACATTATAATGACATTTGAGAAAGAGGACTTCTAGAATTACTCCAGAAAATGGCACGAATAGTAATAAACTAAGGTTATTCAAACTGTGTGTGTGTGTGGGGGGGTTATTTTGAGATTATTGGCAATGTGTTTTTTACTGTAGTACATTTTTTAAATAAAAATTATTAACCATATATTTTGATCACATGTCATAATTAAGAATAGTTTTTAATCCCCCTTCTGCATAGTCTTTATTCTTTCTGGTTGCTTTTCTATATTAGTTTGTCTTGGACTCTGTCTTTTTTACTAGTATAATCCATGAACTGTCTAGAAAACCCTGATTTTTGGCCCCTACCTAGGAGAGTGGCCCTGAAAAGACTGGGAAGCTTGTTGGGGCGGCCTGTCCACTGTGGCACTCCCGCACGTCAGGCCTGTCCGCGGTGGGACCCCCAGTGTGGACGGAAGGGAGGAAGGAGGACCGGGCTCTGAGCACCTGCTACAAGCCTTCAGGAAGTTGCTCTCAGCCTTGCCGATGGCTAATGGAGATAGGTCCGTTACGACTGAGCTATGATTCTTCCAGCTCCCAGACTCCCGTTGCTGCTGCGTCCTCTGCCATTATCTGGGTGGTTGTGGATTCGCCCCTTTAAAAAATTCACCCACTAGTTTTAGTGGGTGGTCAGGAGACATGGGAACTAGCGTGCGTCTCGCCTGGCATTTCGCCTACGGGTTGGAGCATGGACACCCTGTACTACAGCGTCGCTATGTGTCGGTTGGGTTTCTGTCCACTCTCTGCTCCAGCCACCTTTCCGCATCTCCATGGCACCGTGCTCCCCTGTGCTCCTCCGCCAGAGCTGAACCCTCTGGGGGGCTGGCTGCCTGGTGGACCTGCCGGTTCTTGTGCGGCTGGGAGTGCTCAGCGCAGTCATCTCTGACCCTCCCAGTTTGGCATAACTTTTCTGGTACCGAGACCCAGAGTACTCAGTCCTTTTTGCATCTTAAAATGGGTCAGCTTTGAATGTAAATGGCAGTTCCCACTTCACGCCCCACCACTGAGTGTGCAAGCCATATGCAGGGAGAGGCTGTGACCACGCATAATGCCATGTGCTGCCGCGGAGCCCTGTCTCAGCGTAGCTCGGGACACAGGCGTGCTCACTGTGTGTTTGACAAGCAGACAAGGGAAAAGCAGTGAATGCACTTGCTAATGAAAGAAAACAGGACAGGACTGAAATCTATTTCCAACTTACAGATGAGGACACAGAGCATTGGTGGCACCACATAGATTGTGAGTGAAGATCCTGGAGTTGAGAACCCGTCGTTTTATGTTACTAACCTCTTTTCCCTTTTCGCTATTTACTACGGCTCCTTGGCCATGGACTTGCACAGCTGAGGAGGCAGCAGGGGAGGAGGAAGGCAAGTTTCATCTGTATTTACAGCTGCTCTTCTTTTTCTTTCTTTTTTGAGACAGGGTCTCACTTTGTAGTTCAGGCTGGCCCTGAGCTCACTACATAGCCCAGGCAAGCCTCGAACTCAGCAATCCTCCTGCCTCTGCCTCCTGAGTGCTGGGATTACAGGTGTGAGCCACCACACCTGGCACTGTGGTATGTGGTACTGATTGCTGGTGGGCGTGAGTCACCATGCTTCCTATTGTTATATGTGGTTACTGGGGTTGAACTAGGGTCTTGCACTTGCTAAGCAGGTGCCAGAAGCACTGAGCTAAATCTCTGGACCTACAGCTGCTCTTTGAGCTCAAATCCACAGAACCACTAATCTCAGAGGAGCTGCAGCCCTACTGTGAGCTGCACAGAGGAGGGATCTAGGTTCAGGCTCCTTATGAGAACCAAATCCCATACCATCCTTCCTCACCCCTGCAACCCTGCTGTCCTCCCTGCTCGGAGGAGTCTCCTGGGTTTCCTCCCCATCTGACTTCTGCTGAGCAACTATCATAATGGTCCTACTATCTTTCTGCCTTTCTAGACTCTGCCCAAGGTGACTGACCTACAGTGTCCTTTAAAAATACTCCTCATGTAATTTTGTGTGACATCTTTATAGATGAGGAGTATTGGTTAAATATTAATTATGACCATACTGCATCTTATGAATGCTTTATTGACACTCATACAGTACTTTTCATTTTTCCGCAGTGGTGATGGTGGCAGTACAATGTGAATCAGATACAAGCTTTGCAACTTAATTGACCATGGCCATATATCAACTGGATTGGTTTGTTACATTTTGTCTTTTGTTTAGAAAATCAGAAAGCTGACAGAAAATTAATAACACAATGGATAGATGTGTTCTCCACCTGAGTTCACTTATTTTTAACATATTGTTTCTTACATTTTCTTCCTTTTCTCCTGTGTGTGCAGATGTATGTATCCACAGATGTGTGTATTTTTGTTGTTGAAATATTTGAAAGCAATTTATATACATCACATTTTAACCATAAATACATATCATACATAGGAAAACTAATATTCAGTAGTATCAGCTAACACACTGCTATTTTAGTTTCCTATCATCTCAAGTATATTTTATAACTTAATGTTTGTTATCTTATTTTATTTTGGAATCCAAGATTCAATCAGAACTCATGCATTACTTCTGGTTGTGTTGCCTCTTTTAAGTTTTTAAATTTTAGAATAATCCTCTTGTCTTTTTCATGAATGACCTTGAATATTGAATATTTTGAAAAGGCCAGAACAATAATCCTGGTACTGGATTTGTCTGACTGATCATTAAACTTTTTGGCAACAATACCAGACACATAATGGGGGCAGCTTTTACTGATTAATTTTAGGGACCATAGGATATCAGGTTATCTCCTACTGGTGAAGCTACATTTGATCACTTAGGCAAGGAAGGGTCAGCCGGTTTCTCCCTGTGAATGAACTCTGTGGTGTTTCCCCCACTGTGGATGGTTGTCCCTGGCAGGGCTGAGTGTTTGTGGCCCACTGACCCCAAATTCACAGGTTGGTATCTCACCGCCGCTGTGATGAGAGGAAGATCCACTGGAAGGTGAGTAGATCATAACAACAGGTCACAAATGGGTTAGTGTTCTTCTAAAGGGGTTCAGGGGAGCTTGTTGGCCCCCTTCGCCAAGTAAGAATACTGCGAGGAGAAGTCACCATCTATGAAAAACAAGGTCTCTGCTGACTCTAAATATCAGCCTATCGCTTCTCGGCCTTTTGGCTAAGATCAAGTGTAGTATCGGCCTGACATGGTCATCACCGTGACATTGTGCTTCTCAGACTCCAGAACCTTAAAAGAAGGTGAATGGGTGTAATTTATAAGACACATGGTTTATGGTATTGTTTTGACAGCTATCCACGTGGACTAGGACATGGCCACCCGAATATACTTTCCTGAGAGCCTTTGTGTCCAGTGATTTGCCTCAACCGTCCCATTAGGGTTTGAAAACTATGGTCTTCCTACAGCTACTAGAAATTTTACCTGCACTAATTAGCTGAGTAGTTTGAAGAAATCAATTTGTGCTCTTTGGGATCTAAAATGAGGCACTAAATGTACTTTACAGCTGAACAGGGTTTAGTTTTTAAAGCAAATACCAATTAGAATAGAGAGGATCCTCTTTGAGTCAGTTGTACACTTTCAGTATCACACTTCTAATTTCTTCTCCATCAGGTAGGAAAAAGAAATACAATGTTAGGATTCAACCTGTTTGACCGTGGCAAATTCTCTGGACCCTCTGCCTTTCTACACAATGAGGCCAACAATGACTATCTCCACAGGTGTCAGGATAAGAAGAAATGGCATCTAATTTGCTACAAAAATACCTGACTTTAAGAAAACAAAATTTTGCAGTGACCAGGAGTGTGGTTCAGCCTAAAAGTCAAACCTCTTCCATGTGTACCATAGTGATGATCATAATGGCTCTTCAGCAGTGTGGGTTAAACTTGCCAATTCATAGCCTGTTATAAAACCCTGAGTTACTTTGGTTACCATTTAAAATTTCATAGGGATATGGTAATACGATAATGTGATGACACTATATGATTACTCTATAGAGAGTTTTTTGGCTTGTAAGTACCTGATTAGAACAGGCAGGATAACTGTCAAGGTTTTAGAAAAGAAAAAGTAAGATTTTTTGTTTTTGATGGGAGAACTACATTTCTTAATTTGACTGCTCATAACGGGACTTGCCTGGATCAGTCAGAGGCATTAGCTTCGGACTACTTTCACACGCGTGTGCAGAGTTCAAATATGGGACTGGTTCCTGGGGTTTATGCTAAGGAAGCAACAGGATGTACTGAAATTGTGACGTGGATGATTTACTTGGGATCCTTAGTTTGTGACCCTCAGTTCGTGACACTTCTGCAGGACATACAAGTAACATGGAAGGGGATAATTAAGCGAACTATCTCAGAAATGGTGGTAGATGCTTTCTTCTATAAACTTCCATGGTAAAAATTATATAAAGGTGAGAAATGGGAATAATATAGCATTGTAATCTTTAAACTTGGCTTACTAGGGTTAGGGGAATCTACTAGTTTTAATGCATTCCTTGACCTTTTTAGTTTACTTTCCTCAAAACTGTCCTGAACTAATTTATGTCTAAAATCACTTGGATTTTTTAAAAGTTCTTTGTATAGTAATTCACGAGTAAATCAATTTGTTCTGGTTGTTAGAATTCTTCAGATGCATGCTGGAGAATGTAGGACTGGCTGCAAACAATTAGGCAAATGTAGGTTTGAGGAGAGAAGAGTGGCATCAATAGTCAATGGGACAACGTGGAAGAGGTGGAGAAGCCTCCATTTACCTGCTTCTGAATATACTGGTTTCTGCAGCTTTCCAGAGCCTACCCTTTCTGATTTCAGTTTCTCTCTGTTAAAAACCATGGATTCTGTCCAACAGTTAGATTATGAGAGTCAGTAGCAAGAGTTTTGATTCCATGCACCAATTTTACTGATGAGGCACTGAAACAGTGGTATGAATTCCTTGAATCCTGGGCTACTTCAGCTCTGGCTGTGCCCAAAAAGGATATCATGAGTCCCCAAAATAACTAGACTAAGACTTTTTAAAGTGCTAAGGGAATATTTAATTGCTTAAATTTCTACCACTTTAATAATGACACTCTGATTGGGTGTCAATTTCTATACTTTGACTAAAGTCTAAAATTTTACATTAATATACACATTTTCTGCCTTTATTAGCTATGTCATTGATATTCTTATTTCATGGATTTCTTTTCTCTGATAATATCTTTTAATATTGTTTTGGGTCACTGAGTTCACTCTGCTTCTGCTAATACTTGGATTCTAATCATATCTTCTATATTACATCTCATTTGACTTGGAATTTTTTTTCCCTTAATATCTTCTGCCAGCATATTAGTCTATTTTTCTTATATGGAAAAGATCCATAACATTTTATTTTTACAGAAAACATGATTTAGTTTACAATGACTAGAAGTAATTTCATATAATTTTTGTCCATAGAAGTTTATCTTAATTGTATATGAATTACTTTTTATTTATATGTCTCAGTTACTTTTCTTATTGCTGAGACAAAATACCCTAACTTGAAAGTTAAAGGAGGAAGGGTTTATTTGGCTCATAGTTTATAGAGGATTCAGTCCATTGTTGGCTGGTTCTGAGGCAGGGTGGCATGGCAGAGTGGCATCACAGAGGAAAAACAGTTCATGATAGGGAGAAGGCAGCAAGCAGCAAGGGACAAGCAGCAACCTTTTTTCTGTCCCTTATTTCTTATCCAGGTTACCCATTCTTAGAGTGGAGAGTACTCACACCCAGGGTGGGGCACCCTTAATCCTACCTAGAACAGTGCCAAACCAATCTGTGGACTAATTTAGTCATCACACATCCTTGATCCCAGCATTACACAGTCCAGATCCAGCTGCCTCTGAAAAGCTCCACCTGTGATTGCATGGGCCTTTGGGGGCAACTAGACACAATATTTTGTGTGTGCACCTTTATTACAAAAGCTGCAAGAAATGAAGTTTCACATTAAATTTTAGAACCAGAATTTTGTAGCTATGAATATCCCTAGAGGTCATCTAGCTTAATGTTTGAATTTTATAGATCAGAAAACAGGTGGAGTTTACTCCCATGAAGTTCCAGTTCAGGGCTCTCCGCCTTAGCAGTTCATGGTTTTTTTTTTTTTTTTAGACAGGGTCTCGCTTTGTAGTTCAGGCTGGCTCTGAGCTCACTATGTAGCCTAGGCAAGCTTTGAACTCAGCAATCCTCCTGCCTCTGCCTCCCGAGTGCTGGGTTGACAGGCGTGAGCTACCACGCCTGGCTCATGGGTTTTAACTCTGAACCTAATAATTGTTCTCAGAAACCCCACAATTTTGTGGAAAGTGGAATATCCTCTGCAACTGTTTCTTTGGAGGGGGTTTGCAAATCTGAGAGTAGCACCCAATTCTCCTTGCTGCTGTCCAGTACCCACTCTGGGCGGATACACCAACACTCCTGCTTCAGGATAGGTTGCTGTACTGCATGTAGCCATCTCCAGTGTTTTCACCTTCTTCCTCTTCTTCTTTTGTAAGTTGACTTTATTGGTAATGCATTGATTTTCAAAGAGGCAAGGATAGTCTTTTTTTTCGGCGGTACCAGGGATTGAATTGGGCCCTTTTGATTGCAAGGCGAGCATGGTGCCACTGAGCTACCACCTGGTCCTTCAGGATTGCTCTTAAAGCCTTAACACCCCTAAAATGATCCCCAAACGCCCTGTAGGTATGATTTAAATTCCTTCCTTGTACTGTAGTTTCTTGCAAAATTTGCACTTTAATACAGAACCAAGAAAGGGGAGAAATCAACGTATAATAGAGGGTCGCTTGCTGTTTTTTCCCGTAATTTTCCAAATATACAGAAACATGGATGCGTACGCATTTTTCCAAATAGTTTAATATTAAACATATTTTTACCATTTTCTCTAGATACATATCAGGACACATGAATCTATTTCAATTTATCAAATGACTCACAGTACAGCTTTGTATGAATACACTGTAATTTACGTAAGCAAAAATTGGCCACTTGTTAAATGTCAGAAATACCAGGGAGGTGAGGCATACATTAACACGCAGACGGTTGGAAGCAGCCGCCTTAGCGCGCAAGGCGGCCAGTTGACGACGTCACTGGCTGTATTTTCATCTCGCTGACTCCTAGAACCCACCAATGTTTCGATCGTGTGCTCTTTTCTCTTCATAACCGTTTACAACTTTCTCCCTAACTAATCGAAGGAAGTGGTAAAAGTCAAAACCTTTTCCTGAATGAGGCCACCCTGGTGCCGTCTGTAATCCTCTAGCAAGGGCGGCCAGGACCTAACTCGCTTGCGTCTCCTCCATTTAGCCTGACTTTCCGGGGAACTCCGGGCCCTGTCGCGGCGCTGGGCCCCACTTCCTGCCTTCCATCAGCTCGGTGCCGGCCAGAAAATCCGTATTCCGCTCACATTTAAGGGAGGCAGGGGCTAGCTTTTGTTCTAAGATAAAAATCTCTTAACGAAACACAAACTCCCCATACTTCCTTTAAATAGCAATGTCACGCCCTGGCAAGCTCTCGTTGCTGGCAAAGCCATACGACTGCATGGCTAGGATTTCTATTCAGACGGACCGGGCTGGCCCCGAACCCACACTTCCAGGCCTGCCCCGTCTTCCTCCTCTTGCCCAAGCCTGACTCTGGGGTTCCTGCTGCCCAGCACCTCTTCGGAAGGACGACGAGATGAGCTTGCTGCCAGAACTGTGCGTCCCGGGGTTTCACAGCCCCCTACCCTTTTTCAGCGCTGTTTCCCTTTTGAAGCCAGAATCTTTTTGGGGGACTAACTCGTCTAAATCGGGGTGTGTTATAAAGACAGGCGTCCTGTGCAGAGCAGGCTGTTAGCAGAAACCAGGTTCATTTCCATGCTTGTCACCAGGGCAGACACCCGACCGAGGCAGAGCCGCTCCCGGCTCCGGGACTCCCGCCGTGGCTTCCGCTTCTGCCCTGGGTCTCCAAGAGGGGGCAGCTCCGGCCCGCGGCGTGCACGTCGCGGCTGCGCCCGCAGTCAGGGGCCCTGAGCCCCGCCCCGCCCTCCGAGGCGGGCGGACCGCGTCCGAGGCCCCGCTCGGCGGCTGCCGGGGCCGGGCCCGGCCGGAGCTCGTCGGGGCCGCGGTCCTCGCGCGTGGGCGGCGCGCGCGCGGGCGGCCGGGAGGGGGCGCCGTCGGGAGCGAGCCGGCCCAGAGCGCAGAGCCGCGCGCTCCGAGCGCCGAGCGGGGTCGCGCCGGGGTCCCGCGGCCGGGCCTTCGCCGAGGGCGGAGGGGACGGCGGGAGAGGCGGGCGGCGGCCGGCCCAGCGCGACCGTGGCCGCGAACTCCCGCGCCCGCGCCTTCGCTCCCCGCCGCGCGGTCCCCGCTCGCCGCCGCCGCCTGCTCCTCGCTGCGCCGCCCGCCGGCCGCGCTGCTGCCGGCTACAAAGGAGGCAAGGGGGGCGCCGGGCGGCGCGGCGGGTCCTGCGCGGGGCCCCCGCACCTCGGAGCCTCCTCACCGCCCGCGCCGGCCAGGCCGCGCCGCACCGCCCGGCCCGAGCCCCGCGCGGCGCCTCCGGCCGGGAAGGAGGAGGCGGAGGCGGCCGCGCTGAGGCGCCGCCTCCCGTCCCCGCGCCGCGCGCCCGCGCCGTTGTCTGCGCTGCCCCTGGACCAGTTTGGGGAAGTTGCCGGGGTCCCGCGCCGCCCAGATGTGCGACCTCATCGAGCCGCAGCCGGCCGAGAAGGTCGGCAAGATGAAGAAGTTGCGGAGAACTTTGTCCGAGAGTTTCAGCCGCATCGGTGAGTGGCCGCCGGCCCCGCAGCCCGCGCCCCGGCCCGGCCGCGGCTGAACCGGGGCTGCGGCCGGGCGGAGGGCGCGGCCGGGCGGGAGGGCCTCGCCCTAAGGGGGGCGCCGCGGGCCGCCCCGGCCCCTGTCCGGCTCCTCCCGCCCGGGCTCAGCCGTGGGCGCCGCGGGACGCGCTGGGGACCCGGCCGCTGCGCCGGCTGTGCGGCCGCCCGCTCGCTCGGGGTTCGCGCGCAGCTCTGCTGCGGGGTCTCGGCACGGACTCAGCTTTGGAAATGGGCGAGGAGTTGGACTGTGCCCTGGTTTTGACAAACACGTCCGACCGAGAGGGAAGCGGGACAGATGCCTTGGGACCTTTTGTTCGCTACTTCGGGTCCTGGAAAGCGAGACCGAGGTGCTCAGTCCCGAGGTCCCTGAACCTTCAGCTGCTCGAGACAAACCCCCGTTGCAGTGGTGGGACGTTCGGGAAGGTCTCCCGAACTTGCCCCACTCGCCGGAGCCCAGGGGCTATTGTCTCGAGGCCTAGGAAGGGTCCGGATTCCTGAAGACACCTCGTGTGTAGGCTGCAGAGGTGACAGCAGTGCATGCGGGATAGGTTGGTTGATTTTGAGCGTAGAAAACCCACTTGAACCCGAAGACGTAGCTGGCTCCTTCTGCTGTCATAACTTTCATTAATACATCTAACTGCGTTGAACAAGAGAATACTACAAATAACAAAAAATCAGCATGCTCAAGAAACCTTCAAGCCTTTGTTTCACACGTCGTCTTCCGGGTAAAAGAAGGTGCAAATAAAAATTAATCACAAACGTGCTAACTCCCAGTTCCCGTGAGTGTTACAGCCCTTCTTCCATGCGTTTATTATAAAATATGCAAACTTTCTTCCAGAGAGAGAAAGCAAATAAAAAGTTGGTCTTTTTAAAATGTTGTTCTTGATTTAAAATTTTGTATTGGTGTCCAAAAATCTCTTCCAAAGTGACTGTAAGTTTATGTTGGGAAATCCAGATTTAGTCCTGGTTTGATTCATTGCACCTCTTGGATAGTTTCAGCTTCCTCTTTCAGAGTTAGGGAGTCGAAAGGGGCGTCCCTACGTTGACACGGAATGTGGGGCCGAGACAAGGCGAGAGAGTTAGGTGTGGACTCCTGCGCAGTGTGACCCCAACCTTCAGAGGTGGGTGCTGCAGTCCATTAAGTGCTGTTCTGGAACACATTATGTATTTACTAATGGTAATGACTGTTGGAACCCTCCCATTTTGTGTTAAATAATTCATTGCAGTTGAGTCTCAGGAAGAAATCAAGAACATTAATATGAAAAATCTTCATTTTTAAATGATTTCAAACTTTTGATTGACTGTCAGTAAAATTTGGATTAACTGCAATGCTGGTATTATAGTTAATTGGATTTTCTAGCTTCCTGAGATTCAGTGATGCAAGCCTCCTTTTGAGCCCAGTTCTTGTTAAAAATGTCTTCTCAGATCTACTGGATTTCATAGCCTCCCTTAAGGAAATGGTACAGTGCAGTGAGAATAATTGACTTTTTTTTTGTATTGGAGGAGGTCTGTGATTCTGAATAGCAAATTTCATTGTGGAACAATGTTTAAGAGGAGTCACTGAAGTTTTAAGTGCGTACCAAGCTCAGAATGTTCATTAGGAATAGCTTAACAGAAACATCTTTCTTAATTCTATTCTTGGTTTGTTTCTGCAAAATCCAAGGCACTGAATTCATTCTGATTCAGGATGTTAAAGTGTGAGGTGTTGGGTTGAGGTTTTTCTATGGGTTTATGGCTTGTAAGCTGGGAATGTGGGCTGTTGTCAGACAGATCAGGCATTCTAGGTGTTGCCTCTCCTTAGCTGAGTGACCTTGGACAGGTCCTTCAGGTTCTCTGAGCATCGGTTTTCATTTTTGCATTAGTTAATGAAGTAACGCACGTGATGTCCTGTGTGGTGTGTTAAAAAAGGTTCAACAGATGTTTGAAGTATGTTGTCATTATATTAGGGAATATATCACACTGGTATAAATGATCCTATAGGTAGGAAGCAAGAGCAAGGAGAAAAAATGGTCCTTGACTTTGTAGTAGTCAGCTGAAAACAGGATGCGTTTTAGAGTTAGGAAGTCATGGGTTTGAGCCTTGTTTTCCCTTTTTGTCTTGGGCAACTGGTAGTAGTTCCCCAAACTCCAGAATTCTCATCTGTAAATATTTATGTAGTTGGTGAGAAGATTAAATGAGACAGAATACCTGAAGTATCTGATGCAAGACCTATCGCATGGTGAAAATCAGTATTGGGGACTGTTGTTATTCCTTCTGCTTTCTCTGTGCATCTCTATTGTCCCTTCTGTCCCCCATTCAGGAGATCAAAGAGTGATTTAGTCTTGTTGACGAATCCAACATTGCAATGCGTTCATTCCTTATAACCAGTCTTATGATTTTTGAACTAAGCATACTGACTTTGTTTTGTTTTCTTAGTTTGATTCGAAAGCGTAGCTTGTTATTTCTTAAATTGTGCAGTGTTGTAGCTTTGCTATAAGAAATTACTAGTTATTCATGCAAAATGAGAACAGTGCTTAAAAGCAAGGAGTGTTTATTATTAATAACAGGAGTTCTGAATATAGAAGGTAGAAATGGTGTTTGTTCACTCATCAGAGATCTTGCAGATTTTGTCACTAGCCACCTCAAATACAGTTGACTGAGATTACTGCATTATAAAGGTCTAATAAAACACATTAGCTTTTAAGCCATCGTGTTCTAATTTATGACATCTGCCAGGGAATGGCTGTAATATCGTTATGGTTCTTTTCTAAGATGGGTGTAATTGAATTTTAAAGTCAGCTGTCAGTTTCTGTAGAATTTATGGTTTTCCACTAAATAGTGGCAGTGTGGCTCCTAGTTTGGAATTAGTAGTTTCACAATTTTTTCACATCTAGGCCAACAAAGACGAATGGGTATTTAGTGATTGAATAGTTCAAATATATTAAAATCCATGTCTTTCCCAGTTTTGAACAGAGGAGAAGAGTTCTGTGTAAAAGCTAGTGTGCAAGTACAGTCAAAGTGGAATTTCTTCATACTCATTTGACTGTATTTCTTCACACTTATTTCGACCCAGTCAGAGAGAACGGAAGTTTATGCTCTGTGATATTTGAGATGAGCTCATGTATACTGGTTCTTAAAAGATGTGGGTTCTGAGAGGACTGGATAAAGGGCGAGGCTGTGAGTACACTGAAGTTTTGGGTTCCTTACCTCGTGCTGTAACTGTGTAATCCGAGAACCCAGCTGTCCTGTCAGAAAAGAGACATGTAAGGTTCAGACACAGAATTTACCTTTTTATTTTTATTTTTAAGAACTTAACTACTGTAACTATTGTACCATATCTTTTCCCAGTGAAGTTGTGAAAAGTTTTATTTTGGGCCTAGGCTGGAGCTCAGTGGAAGAGCATGCAAAGCCCTAAGTTTGCTCCCCAGTGCCACGAAAGAAGAAGAAGAAAAAATGAATGTGAAAATTATAAAATGGAATTTGTATCAGTGGCTCTTCCGTGAGACAGAAGGATGTGTGGTTTTCACACGTCCAGAACTCCGGGGTTATCTCACTGTGTAAGACGCCCTCCTTTTGCTGTTGAGGTAGGGCTCATTCTCTCCGTTCTTTCAGCCGTGTGCCACTGATACCTTCTGTGTGCTTGGGAAGGTGCTAGTCCTCAGGTCCCCTGCCTGTGGTGGCTGCTCCCTGTCTGCGAGGAGTTTGAGGGAAGACAGACTAATGAGTGGGCGTTGACAGTAGAAAGTGACAAAATCTACCTTGTATGTTAGCGAGACTTGCTGTTGGGAGACTGTAGTGGGAACATGACCTTATCATGGTAGAGTTATGGGAAGCCTCTAGAGAGAGCCTTTGATGGGAGGACTGAATAGAGTATCTGGCATACCCTTTGTCCAGCTAGAATAATGCAGTATGCTGTTATTCCCGATATCCTTGAAGACAGTTGAGACAGTTGTGGTTTTACATTTACATAAATGATTAATGACAACCAAGGAATGTAATCAATAACAAGATGTTGTGGTGCATGTTTAGGTCAGAGCGTATTCATCAGTGACCTGATAAATATCTGGCAAGGACACTTTAATTGGTCTTTGTTGTCCCTATTAACTGCTTTGCAGGGGAGGATTCAGTACTTAGAAGGAAGCACGTAAGGTGTCAGTCTAGCAGTGGAAGTTTCACTGAAGTTACGGGTTCCTTGGTTTAGAAGTGATCTCCCCGGTGGCTCCGTGACTTGAGAGTGTCCCGCAAGGGACGGACTCCGGCTCCTGCTCTTTATATCTTAGCCAATATACCTGTAATTTTTTTTTACTTTCTCCTTCTCTTGCTGCCCCCAGTTTCCTATTTCTTTATCCAGGAGGTTGGGAAAATTGTCAGGACTTAAGAGGCAAGTAGGAAATGGCCCAGTCTAGATGCCCAAGACTGGGCATGTGCTGTCTTCATTCCTTAACTTGAGGGTCAGTGTTCCAGGTTTGCAGCCCCAAAGAACAGAGGTCGCCGGAAGTTTGGCCTTATCAAAGAATTCCCATGGCTGCATTTCCAGAACTTTTATGATGTTCAGAGCAGAGAAAGTGTTTTTGAAAAGTTTGTTCTTGGAGTTATACCTTGCTAAGTAGCTTCGCATCTTGCGTGGTAGTCCTGTACTGTGTGCTCCATTAATCTTCATTAGTATGAGTCTTGTTTACGTGGAACTTCATACTTGAAATCAATGAGCTGTTCACTTCTTAGTCTATAAATGTGTTCTTTTTTTAAAATTAAGGAACTTGTCTGTATTTAGAATTATATCACTGATATTTTGTAGGGGATTCACTAGCCTATTAAGTAAGGGGTATATACCTTGCCTTGAGCGAGTTGGGAGTACTCTAATAGCATTGTTTTCTCTATGGAGAGCCTTCTGTGTTCGATGTTAAATTCTACTGAAAATGTAGCTGGTAGGAATAATCTAGGGTTTTACACCTTTCCATCAGAATAGTTTTTTTTCAGTTTAATGGAAATTATGTCAGATATATAATAAAACATACAATTATGAATGCATGTATATTTAGCCATTTTGAGAATTAGCTATTTGAGACTAGGACAAAGAACTTTTCTTTTTGGTTCCTATTCAGAAAAATTGTACTTTTATAAAGAAAATGAAAACATCTATTCTAGGTCAGTTTCCTGGGCAGAAGGGAGACTAAGAACTAAATTTTCAGAAATGTTTCATTTCCCTTAATTTACTACCACAGTTTTATGTATTCTTGATTCTTTTGGCAAAACCAGTTTACCTTATGAAGTGGAGAAAATTACCTTCCCAAGATTGCCGAGAGTATATATCTTTCTAACTTTTATATGATAGCTTCATTTTAGGCACACTTTTCTTTTTTTTGAGACAGCGTCTCGCTTTGTAGTTCAGGCCGGCCCTGAGCTCACCATGTAGCCCAGGCAAGCCTCGAACTCAGCAATCCTCCTGCCTCTGCCTCCCGAGTGCTGGGATGACAGGCGTGAGCCACCACGCCCGGCACTTAGGCACACTTTTCTTAGTTCTTTTTCTTAGTACTTTTCTTAGTTCTTAATTACCAAAATGGTTTTCTTTTCAGTGCTTTGTTTGTAAAATAGCTTACTAAATAATAACTACCCAAGTCCTACCAGGCTAGGACCAATACAGAGAGTAAACACCTATGCATGCATGGTTCTCTGAATTTGAAACATTTCTGCAAGTAGTAGTTCCAAATAAATTGGTATTTTAGGTCAGAGTGCGTTCAGTTTCTATGAAGCATTGCAATTTACTATAGGATTTCACGTTTGCCAGCCACAAGTGATATTCTTACCTTTATCAGAACCGAGAAAATTCCAGTTCTGCACCTACTTGTATTTCAAATAAATTTGAAATGTTTGTTGATCCTACACAATGCTCTGAATTGTTTTCTTTAGAAAATACTTTATTATAAATTTTATTATGTTGAGATCTTTGAGCTACACCTCTTATTGTACAATGCTTCTTTTACATGCTTCATCTTTTATCAACATGTTCAAGGTTTTGCAATATGATAGTGTCATTTAGGGTTTCTGCAGAGTGGATATCTTTTCTTAAAAGAAGATTGTGACACGTATTTACTTAGCACTTGTGAGGAATGTTTCCCCCTATTGGTATGTTTGCAGTGCATGACATTGCATTCGTTGTGCGGCACAAGCACATTTCCTCTGGATCCTTCTTGCTTCCTCCTCCCCTCCTGTCCTTGGCCTGCAGCCCACGCCCTGGTCCCATCTCCTCACAGTTTATCTTCCTTCTGGCTGTCATCTCTCTTTTACTTTGCTGTGTAAAAAGAGCGGTTGACCTTGTCACAGTCCTTGTACATGCCCAAACACCTAGGATTTTAAGGGGAAATTTCCCTGAGATTACTTTGTGCTTCTTTTGTACTTCAGGTAAAGCATGTTTCACTAGAGAAGAGACGTGTGTGCTGCTTTTCCACAATTGGGAAGTTAGTGCATTTGCGTATTTACAGAAAATATTTCACCGCGAGGGGTGCTATGCGCGTCTTTCTCATTTGCAGTTTTTGTGGTTGTGTCATAACATTGTTATTCACACTGGGGCACAGTTTTACTTTTTGAAATGAAAACACCACACCGCTTTTCCTCCCTTGTTGTCCCATTTTCTAGTACGTACATTGTTCAGTCTCCTTGGCGTGCTTCACAGTAACTGTTTCTTTCCCCTCTTTATTTTACAGCTCTGAAGAAAGATGACACCACCTTTGATGAGGTAAGCTAAATTTCTTTATCTGATGTTCACTGTATTTAATTACTGCTCGGTAAAGTTGATAGCTGCCAACTTAGCACTTAGAAACAAACAAATACCTTACAATAAACAAGACGTAACATCGGTGTAGTAATCACACTGTGTTGTTCTCAGAGTTTTAGTCATTCAAGTGAGTTTTATAGACATCATTGGAAACATGTCTTTCTCAATCAGTAAACAAACTAGCTGAAAGATACAGCCAGGCACCGGGGCTGCGTGTTCCCTGGCCGCAGTGCTGCCGCGGCGCGGGGCGTGTGCCGCGGGCGATAGGGAGCTGTCGGCCAGTCGGCCACAATGGTTCCCCTGCGACCTCGACCTCGCTGGCTCTGGATGTGAGTGGCATCGACGTCACATGTTGTCTGCTAGGTCTCCTGAAGGAGGAGCTGACCTTCCGGGACTAGGTACTAGTTTCCCTTTTCTTTGTGCATCAGATCTGTGTTTATCCTCTTGCCCTGAGGTCATAGAAAAGACGCAGGGTTTGTATGTAATTAATGGCATTGTTTAAATTGTGCTCTTTCTGGAGTTTGCGTGACTGTTTAGAGAGTGTGGTAGAAGGAGGAGGTGTTTCCCTGGAGCTGTCCACAGCA
This sequence comes from Thryonomys swinderianus, assembly GCA_004025085.1. Taxonomy (NCBI): domain Eukaryota; kingdom Metazoa; phylum Chordata; class Mammalia; order Rodentia; family Thryonomyidae; genus Thryonomys; species Thryonomys swinderianus. The sequence goes on along the minus strand of PVIC010002258.1, from coordinate 46,476 downwards.
CAGCATTGGTCTGTGCTGCCACTGGCCACCTGTGTATGTTCTGAGTGCGCTCACAGACAGCAAGCGTGCGCCTGCACAGGTGCTTGGCCCGCTGCCTGATGAAAGCGCTGCTTGGTTTGGTTTGATTATTTAATACCTCCAGATCCCTTAGAATAGGCCCCGGGTCCTCTCTGCCCAGGGCAGTGCTTTAGTGGGCATGGGGCCTGTGTGCTCATGCGCTGATCCTTGGCGCACGGCTGGTCCCAGCGCATGGGAAGCCGCTCCAGACCCAGAGCTCCGACGGGCCACTGTTGTCCGGCCGTCGTGGGCTGCGCTGCTCACGTCCTCCTGGGCCGAGCTCTGCAGACGTGTGTCCCCGGACTCTACGGCTCCTCCTGCCAGCGTTCCTGCAGCACTCCCTAAGACTTGGTTCTTGCAGACCTAAGCAGTCAAAGAATTTCTTTTCTTTCCCATCCATAGTAGGCAATGATGGTGTTTGACTCTAAACCTGTAGTTCCGGAATTTTCACTACATTGTACTGCTGTGTTTGTAGGAGCATACCTTCTTTATGCTCAGGAAAAATTAGCGTGAGAATGTTGGGCACCTTTTCTTTCTTCATAAAGAAAGTTCCTCCCCACAGTGGTAACTTAAGCTTACAAAAAATATTAAAAAATAAGGAAAAATTGTTTTAAATGCTGCTCTCTAGATGCAATTACTGTTGAATGTTCTAGTTTCTTTTTCCTTGTTTTAAATTCATAGTTGTTCTTATATCCTACTCTTCTTCTTTAACCTATACCATATTTTCCCATGTTTTTACAGACTCTTCCGAATCACTAGGAATTTTCAAAACTTCTTTTCCTGTTTAAATGATTGAGATTGAGTATGTGTTACTGTCACCTGATTTTCCGTACCATTAATTTAAACCAATGAAACTCAGACTTCACCTCCATGAAGGCTGAGGGTATACAGGGTAAGGACTCCGAAGAATTGCTGTCCTGAGTTCTGTTATTCTGAGGCCTCTGTGTTGTCCAACGTTTGAGTTTTGTGATTTGGAGTAAAATGATTTCTAGCTCTTTATGCAGTGCTTTCCTTGTCTGACGCAAGAGATTGGTCAAATACCTTAAGTTAGTAAATCACAGAATAGTGAACCTGCAAGAGCTGTTGGAAATTGATGTTTCCCTACTCCCATCATTTTAGGGATGAGGACATTAAGATTCAGAGGAGCAGAGTAATTTCCAGTTAAAAAACAAAACAAAATGCAGGGCCAGGAATCTGGGGGTAGTGGGCCACGGCGGGGCAGGCGAGTGAGCAGCTGACGCCCCCCCCTTCGTCCCACGTGCTTTGTCGGGTAAAGGTGATGGTAGTGTGATCCTCATAAGGGGCGGGAGAGGGTCGAGCACACTCACGCGTGCACACTCCAGACATGGGCTGATGTGCACTGTTTATCCGTATTGTTTTGTAGGTGGTGCTGTTACTCTCGTGTGCTTTGTCATAGCCGTCACCACCGTGCAGATTCTTACCGTGGTGCCGAACTTCTGTAGCAGGAAGGGCTTCGGAGAGGAGGAGAGGATTCCACTGAGGAAGTTATTTAACTTACCTCGACCGGAGTTTTCTTATTTGTAAAAGTCAATCAGTTCAACTGTGATCGTCGAGCTGCTGTGTAGCTCTAAATGTAGCACTTATCTAATATAAGAGAGTACTTTTATCAAAATCGGTAAAGTTAACCAGGCATAGTGGTGCATACTGCTAATACTAGCATGCAGGAGGCCGAGGCAGGAGAATTGCTGTGAGTTTGAGGCCAGCTTGAACTCCATAGTGAGGCCCTGTCTCAAAAAAAAAAAAAAAAAAAACCCTAAAATAAAACACAAAAAAAGCCACCACCAGGTACGTACTTATATAAATAGGAAATAACTGAGTCTTCTATGGTTATTTTGAGCTGACAGTGGTAGGAGTTTTCTGGAACTCAGGTGTTCCCCGTTGTCTTCTTTTGGAGGGGAGCCTCAGTCCACGGGAATGAGCTCCTGTTTGGGTCTGGGAACCCGGGTGCTGAGGCGGTTTCTCAGCTACGCGGCGAGGTGTGCTGGCCTCCCGAGCACTGCTTATGAGCTGAGGCCCCTGCTCTGAAGGCTCAGCCATCTCCACAGAGGCCTGAGCGGCGCTCAGTTGCTGCCTGATTCCTGGGGAGAGTGGCTTTCTTTAAGAATGCCTGTGATGTTTGTCCTTGAACAAAGGAGCACGAGGAATTAGTTCATCCATTCATTCTTTCTTTCTCAGGCTGAAATGCTTGACTGATAATGTTCAGGACAGGAACTGTGTGCTCCTGTTTGTTATAAAGTAGCCTTGTGCATTTGTGTGCGTGTGTGCATGCGCGCATGTGCACAGGAACAGTTTGCACATCAAACGTTGAAGCCTTCAGGTATTCATAGTGGTAAATAAATGATAGGGAATTTCCTTGAAGCTCGACATGATCAGAGAGAGGACACCTCAAACATAATCCTCTTCCCTTCATTCATTGTATATTTGGGCCCTGACTAAAATGTTAGCCAATTTATGTTCTGTAAGTTGACTCTGTTTTCTACTTGGATGGACTCATCCATCCCGAGTATCGCGCTGGTCCTGCTGAAGACTTGTGTGTTGAGTGCTTGCTGGTTCGGTGGGCGTCAGCCTGATTGTCTCAGCCTGATACTTGACCTGGCCGGTCACGGCAGCCAGTCCTAGCAGGGAGTGAGTGTTTCTCTTACAGTAAAAATAAAAATTTGTGTTATTTTTATATCCTGTTTTATTTTGACCAGTGTAGATGCATCAACCCTGGATGCTAAGAACCTGTCCCGAAGAAATCAAGTGCGGCCGTGTGGCCCCAGGCCCTGGACCGATGCGCAGAGATCTAGGCAGTCCTGTCTCACACCCACTCTCTTCGGGTGGTTGAGAGGGCATCTCACTTGGCTCCTTGATTCTCTTATTGGAAACTTAGTTTGGATTTTCAGGTGCTTAAAACTTTCTGTGCCTCAGTGTTTTCTTTCTATCAGTGTTTGTTCGGGTGTGCCCTCTCCTTCATGAGGGTGGGCATCATACCCTCACCGTGTCTGCTCCCAGATGGTGGCTGGAGGGTCCGGGTAGCGCTGCGATGACTCAGAGAGGAAGTTCACGGCACAGAATGCAGCATGAAGGACATTTGGGAGAATTAGTCACTTTCGTGTTCCTCTTTCCCAAAGGGAAGACTGTTGCAGAAACAGAGGGCCTGTGTAGGGCTCTCTTCCTGCGGCAGCGAGGCAGGGTCCTGAGGGCCAGCCGGGGCATGAGTGCTCCCCTGCGGGGCTGAGCTTTGCCTCTGCCTCGCCTGGAGGAAGTAGACCTTGGGTGATGTGTTTCTGCGCAGCCCAGGTTCTTAGTTTTCTGTGACAAGAACAAAGCAGGCCCAACCTATTTTCTTTCTGACTGCAATGGGAGCCCCTGATTTCTAAGACTGTAAGATGCTTGGTTGCGGCTGAGATGGTTTTTCATACTGACAGTCATAATGGTATTGAAACGACAAGGTGTGTGTGTGTGTGTGTGCGCGTGTGCGCGTGTGTGCCTATGCACGCACATCTCTTTGTTTTCTAAGGCCTGGAATCCGAGATCTGTGCTGTGAATTTTTTTTTTTTTTTAGTATCAGGTATCAAGCTTGAGTTTTAATAATCCAAAGACATTTCTTATTATCAGTGTCCTAAAATTTACAAATGGCTTAACTGTAAAATATTAGAAATACTAGTTTGATCTCAATTTTGCAACCTTAATTTCTTCAGGAAATATTATCTTTTTTTTTCTGAAGAATTTTTCTTTCCATTTCAAGACAATAACTGAAATAATACTCATTTCCCCCCTTTGAGTCTATCTTATTTTTAATGTGTAAAATCATTTTGGTTATTATTTATTATTAAGGGATGAGTTGAAAAATTTTAAGATTTTTATGATCCCATAGTTAAAGTAGAAAAGAGTTATTTTAATGTGTATTTATATACTCCGGCTAAAATGTATCAGAAAGCACACATTTAGCTTTTGATTGATTAAAAATCTTATTTTTTTCTAAGATTTACAAAGCATACTTGCATATTGCAGGTTGGAAGTGGACAGACAACCCCAGAGAGACTTGGAATCTTCATTTCTCTCTGCTTCTTTATTTATTCTCAACCTGTGAACACTCTCATGTGAGGTATCTGGAGAGTGTGATGTTTGAAAGATTCCTTCCTGTTTGGGTTTGAGAATTTGTTACTCTAGACCAGCAGACGTCGAGCAGATTGTAGCCTTGTGTTCCAGTCAACTGGAAGTGTGCACGTAGTTTCTGTAAAAAAGAGAGTTGCTGATGTTGGCCTCCGTTGTGTTCTGATGAGTCCCTGGCGTGGGAAGGAAGGGGGCGGGGTTGCAGTTGAGCACTAGGGTCTTGGCAAGTCCCAGAGTTTGCCTGTGGGAATGGGCCAGGTATGAAATTATCGCTAGTGACATATGTTTTAGGGGAAACCAACCGAAATGTGTTTCTTTTGATATTTGCCTTAAGGCCAGACCATGACTCAAGCTTACTTATGTCTGAGTGTTATTTACTCTGTTTTAAAGGATTTGCCAAACAGAAGATTGCACCACTGAGATAAGGCAGTGAGGCCAGTGCCCAGGTGGAAGATGGGTGGGTCCTCACTGTGCCCGAAGCTGCTGGCCTCTCCACTGGCCTGCTCTGGTCAGCGGGTGTTCTCTTTGGGAGTATGTCCTACTGTTCCAGTGTGAAAAAGCATAAAATGATTTTTATCACCACTTTAAAAATATACCTAGTATTAAAGTACCACAAAAGAATTGAAGGTGGATATGAGTATATGCCATCTAGGGTTTTTGGACTAGATATTGATTTCAGGTCATGGTTTCTGATTTTTGATTTAGAAAGGAGAGCCATCTTAGTTTTGCTGTAGTGCAGTTACCAGTATCATGTTTATATTCCAGATATCTTAGCCAGAAGGGAAAACTAAGGCAGTGACAGAAATGTTTAGAAGGTAAGTAATTGTTCTATGACAGATACAAATCACTTGCCTATTGTTACTTTTTCATTTTAATGAAAACGTGTTTCATTAATTTAAAGAAATAAGATGGATGAGATGAAATTGTATGTTAGTAATAGTCATTCAAAGGATCAATTGCAAGTTCTTTTGTGTTGTAGGTGTTCATTTATTTTAAATATTCAACTCTGTAGCTCTCTTTGCATTGTTTTCAAGTGAATACGACAGTGTTCTGCCGAGCTTGATTGCCTTCTTTTAAAAGGCAACTAATCTTTACACGAACATTCTCTGGTCATTAGATATGGGGGTTCAGGTGTGCAAAGGGCTTGGTAACATATGGCCGGTCCCCAGACGCCTTAATTGAGTTCAGAACTTTCCCCAAGAGGTTTGGATTACTTTATCTAAGTTCTATATTATTTGTGAGAAGGCAAATTACTTTAGTCCTAAAATGAAAAAAAATACATACTTTGCAAGACGTTCTGCATATTACAGTATGTACCTTTATTAGCATCTGTGTAATTATTAGAAGATAAAAAATTACCCATTTTTTTTTTCAGTACTGGGGATTGAACTCAGGCCCTTGTGTGTCCAAGGTTGAGGCGGTACCACTTGAGCTAAGTCCCCAGCCCCTAGAAGATAAAAAAATTAAAATCCATAAAACTGACATTTATTGGATACCTATAGTTAATGAGCTGATTTGACCCTCTTCAGCATTTCCTTTATTTTTTTCATGATCAGATGTATATAAATATTTTCATTCAGATATGTACATAATTATGTTCTTGCATTTGAATTTTTTTTTTTTCAGGGAATAGCCAGCCATACCAAATGCACAGGAACTTTTTTTTAGTTCTAGAACTTTCTCTTTCATCACATGACATATTTTTCACTGGATAATTTTAGTGTTGGCTATTAAGAAAAACAATTAGGGCCGGAGGGTTAGCTCAGTGGTTCCGGTGCCTGCCTCGCAAGTGCAAGGTCCTGAGTTCGATCCCCGGTAACCACATACAATGCTGGGCGTGGAGACTCACGCCCACCAGCCATCAATACCACATACCACAGTGCTGGGTATGGTGGCTCACGCCTGTCATCCCAGCACTTGGGAGGCAGAGACAGGAGGATTGCTGAGTTCGAGGCTCACCTGGGCTACATAGTGAGCTCAGGGCCAGCCTGAACTACAAAGCAAGACCCTGTCTCAACCCCGCCCCCCCAAAAAACCCAAAAAAAACCCAATTATATTCACTGAAGGAAATACATACAAGTCTAAAAAGCATAAAGTAAAAACTGTCCTGTTAAATAAAAGCCACCATCGGTATGTAGAGAATCACTTCAGCTTTATGAGATCCAGATCCTTTCTGTGTGTGGGAAAAATCCAGGAAAAGGAAATGCATGGACAGGACAGTAGGAAAGCGAGATCAGAGCTGCTGTGATTGACCCACTTTCTCAGTGAGGAAGTGATGGAACCCGGGATTTCAGCCGTGTTCTGCTTCCAGGGTACGTGGGGCTTGTTATCCGCTCCTGGAGGAAAGAGAAAGACCACACAGTCCTGTGTGGTAGCAGGTACAGGCTGGGAAGCACTATGGTTTTACAGAGAAGCAGCTGGTAGGAATTCTAGCACATGCATGGTTTTCCTAATAAGACATGATAATCAAACCTGAAAGATTTAGGGAGTAGATCTGACATTTTTGAGCCAAGTTGTACTTATTTTACTGAAGAACGTCTAAGACTTAGGAAGATCAAATACTGTATGAATAAAAATGTTGCTGAAGAAAATGCAGTTGGCTAGTTGTTGTGAAGTCAAGGAGATCTCTTTTCAATTATTCTTTCCATTTCAGGTTTCAGTGTCAGGGTTGTACTATATTATGCTATGCGTGTATTGCCATATTTGTGTAAACTCAGGTGGGAATCAGGTGGAATTACTTGGGGAGATATAAGTTGACTCTTTTAGTGGTAGTTAACTTCGTAAGATTTTCTGGCTGGAAGTCAGAGTTCTGCGAGTAATATAGATTAAGGAAGGTTAGCTGTTGGGTGCCAGACATGAGCTACAGACACTAGGAGACCGTGCAAAGGATGCTGGTGTGTGTCTTACCTAGCGTGTTCAGAGAAGAATGGCACGATACGTTTCTGTGGGTATAAACTCTCTGCAGAGAGCAAAAGAAAATGGCTAATAACGAGCAGAAATCGCCAGATGATAAATGCATCCTTTTATCTGTGAGTCCTGGATAAACTTGGATTAAAAGCTTGTGCCTATGAAACAACCCCACCTTCATATTTCTATCATATTGAAACAGTGGAAATCTTTGTCAGGTTAAGAGTTTAGGGGACATGGCGAATCTTTTAAATAGTTACATGTTAGAAAGTGAGGTGAAGGACTTTGAGTGAGCCTAGGGGAGAGAGATTGAGTACTTTTTGTTCTTTTCTATTAGTGGCTTGGGTGTTGAGAGAGAGGAAATGGTCTTTTTTTTTTCTTTTTATCCTCATCCTTAGGATTTCTTTTTTCCTTTTTTCTTCTGTAAAGGGCTTGGTTTATAGATAGACAGGTGGGTAAGTCCATCTTGTCTGCAGTGAATGCTTGAGCTGCCAGGCATGGAGCATCCTCTGCTCAGAACCCTTCAGAGCCCAGGCACTGGGTCTAGAAAGTTAGTGGCCTTGGGTGCCACCCTTGCCCTGGGGCAGACCTAGACCTTTTCTGGTACAGGAGCAGGGAGGGCAGAGGGGGAAGAGCAAAAAAAGCTGTAGACAGGAGATGGAGATGTTCTGTAAAGACCAGGTCCTTTCAGTATGGTTCCTGCAGTATTTATGACTAGTTCTGGCGTGCATGTGTGCATGCCTGCATGCGTGCATGTGTGTGTGTGTGCGTATGTGTGATTTCACTGATTTTATCTTCTGCTTTTGCCATCACTTGAATTGGGTAGATGTGAGGATATACACATAATAATTTTAGACTTTTCTCTGGTACTATTTACATTCAGAAATAGGAGAATTTGGGGCCAGAGATTTAGCTCAGTGGTTCTGGCTCCTGCCTAGCAAGTGCAAGGTCCCTGGTTCGATCCTCAGTAACCACATAGAACAATACCGGTTGTGGTGACTCCTGCCCACCAGCAATTAGTACCACATTCCACAGTGCTGGATGTGGTGGCTCACATCTGTCATCCCAGCACTCGGGAGGCAGAGGCAGGTGGATTGCTGAGTTCGAGACTTGCCTGGGCTACATAGGGAGCTCAGGGCCAGCCAGAACTACAAAGCGAGACCCTGTCTCAAAAGAAAGAAACGGGAGAATTTGCTCCTTATTTTTCTTCTTATAGTTTTTCCTTCTTGATACGAATGAGTAAAAATCTCAAGAGAGCAGGATCATCCAGTCACCAAGCTCATTAAGTTAATATTTACTTTAGAAATGAATGTATTTGCCAGCCTTTCCTGCTGTTTATTTGGGAAGCATTTCAGGTCTACTTGAAAGCCTCAGAGTAGCTGCCACTTTTACTGGGCATTTCTCCTCTGAGCCTGGTGGCTAATGGCATGTGCAGGCCCTGGTTGGAACGTCTGTTCCTTTCAACCTGAATTGCATTTGTCTTGAAGATAACAAAAGGGAAATAAATGAAGCCAAGTCAGTTTTTGCTTGTTTCTCTGTGTCTGCTGCTCAGTTTTGGTTATATGAGACAACATTGCCAGTGCTTTAAAAACTGTTTCTAGTAACCCAATTTACACATATGTAGGGTTTTGAAAACTGCACTTTTGATTAAACGTACAACCTACAAACTGATTGGCTTCACACCAATTATAGGAATTCACCAATTATGTGTTGAGAGGGATGACTCTCAAGTGTTTTCTTCTTATGTATGAAAGATTACATTTATTGTTTGTATTTTTACTGTTGTTAATTTTAATGGTGTTATATCATTGTATTATAAAATAAAATCTGGCCACTTATGGCAAGATTAAACAAATAAAGGAGATATAGAAAACTTAGAAGTTTAGCAAAATAGAATTTTCTATTTAGCAAAAATCTCCCTGTGCTGGATTATAGGTCCTAGGGCTGTTCAAGACTTCTTTTTTCATTTAACAAAAATCCCTTTATAAAGTATTGTTGCTCTCTTCACCTTAGTGTCTTGCTTTAAAAATAATCTGCCTTGGGCTGGAGATTTAGCTCAGTGGTTCCAGCGCTTGCCTTGTAAGCACAAGGTCCTGAGTTCAATCCCTGGTAATCACATACAACAGTGCTGGGCATGGTGACTCATGCCCACCAGCCATCAGTACCGCATACCACAGTGCCAGGCGTGGTGGCTCACACCTGTCATCCTAGCACTGGGATAATAGTGGGATAATAATCAGCACTGGGATGATAATCTTCCTTAATTTTGAGGTATCATAAAATACTAGTAAAGAATGAAAATCAGAGTTTATTGATTCTACTTTTAAGGATTTTTATACACTTATTTTATGTTTCATTTTTATTGCTTTATTGCTTCCAGTATTTTCCGGAGATTTTGAGTTTTCTAGATGCATAATCAAGTCATCTGCAGACAGTATTTTAAAAATGTCTTCCTTTTCAATATTCTGCGAAAAAATTTTATTTTTTTCTCTCGATGTTGTAACTGTCTAAATGAAAGCTGTTCATTTTCTTTAGGTGTCACATAAATATTTTTATAATATTGAAATTTTAGTGAACATAAAGGTGTAAAATATTTCTACTTCTCTAGATAGCTACTAACTAAAAGTTCATCTGTTGCTTTTTTGGCCCTTTTGAGATAGGGCAAAAGTGTGTAGCCCTGCCTGCCCCCAGATCCCCTGTGTAATTGTGGCTGGTCTCAAATTTATAATCCTTTTGTTTTAGCCCCTGAGAGCTGAGATTATAGCATATGGCTCCATGTTAAGTTCGAAAAAATTTGCAATAAGTTTTGTGGATGAGTTATGTTAGAAGATGGCCAATTGTGTTTAATTATTTGAAAGCTATTTTGAGGAATTTATCAGTTTATGTTGAAAAAGAGACATTTACCTCTTTCTTTATATCCTGGCTGGCATCTCTTTATCCATTGGTGGATATATGTTAAATAACTGGTATCTGAGGGATATCTGTTTTGGGGATGAGCAAGACAGAGATGAGTGACAGGAATTATTTAGCATTTGATTGGGGGGAGTATTTCTTTGGACATTTCTTTTTGATCCATCGATGGATTGGCACATGGCCCTTTGATTTTCACTGTGCATGTTCTCAGTGTAGCTGCCAGCCCTTTGGGTGTGAGCAGAAAGCCCAGGAGCAGAAGTTTTGTAATCCTCCTCTTCCTTCCTTCCAGCCCTCTACCATTTATAGTCTATGTGATGCCTCTTCAGAGCTTCTTTTCCTTATCTGTGCAGCAGGTATAATCTCCCATAAAGTTGTGAAGGTTACTCAGGTAACACTTGTAAATCTTTTAAAAGTCTCGGCCCTGGACAGACAGCATTGCTTCATGCACTGACTCAGCCCTGTCGTGCTCAGCGTGGTGTGCACGTGGCATGTACATCCTGCTTGTCTCTGTGAGCACAGGCTGTAGGGACACCACATTGTCTAGCTTCATCACGGGCGGTCTCATTTAGGAACATCCTCATTGTAAAGATGTGGAAACTGGGGCTGTGAAGCCCAAACTTAGGCCTCCTCCTAGCACTCCTCCTCTTTCTTGTCACAGTGGCTTTTCCGTGACTTTGTGCTCACTGGCAGCCGGAAGGTCCACTGGTGGTGTTTGCTAGTCCGGTGGTTACTGCCAGAGAGGCTTTTACATCTTGTGAGACAGGAGCTTTTGTGAGCAGTCTTAACTAATGTTTTCCAAAGAAACAAGGGTTACATAGATCATACCACAGTGTACGTATAGTGACGGGAATTTCCAGGAAGACTGATTATGATTATCCTGGTAGAGAGTGAATAAGAATCTTCCTTTGCTGTCTCAGTCTGGCTTGGAGCCTTCTTTTACTTGATTTTACTTGCTTCTTTTCATTGGTTCCTGAAGTTGCTCTTGGAACATATCCATTGTCTGGCTATGGAAGTCTGTTTGTCTCAATTCCATGTGTTCTTTGTTTTTTTAAAATATATTTAATTTTCTCAATACTTTTGGTATTATTATTCCCATTTTTATAGATAAAACTCTGATTTTGAAAAGTTAAGTCAGCAACATAGAGTCATGGGCTAGAGGTTTCAGAACAAAGGCTAGCCTGCATGAACCCCTCGGCTAAAATACCGTAGCAGCTGAGAAAGCCTGATGCGCTGATAGAGGTTGAAAAGGAAAAGTGAAAGTTCCTTACTGTGAACCGTGATGGAGTTACATTTATTGCTGTTTTAGTTACTCTTCTCCTTGCTGAGATATAAATACCCGACATCCAAAGTTATGGGGGAAAGGTTTATTTGGTCACAGTTTGCAAAGGTTTCAGTTTATAGTTGGCTGGCTGCTAGGCAGGCTAGCATAACAGAGTGGCATCGCAGAAGAGAAACAGTTCATGGTGGGCAGAAGACAGTGGAGCAGCAAAGTAGCCAGCAGCGAGTGACTACCACTGACTGCTCTTTCAGTCCCTAATATTTTATCCAGGCAGCCTGCCCTTAGATGACACTCACATACTTAATCCTAGCAGTGCATCATGAATCATTCACAGCGTTGCATTCTCTAGATCCAGCCACTTCTGAGAAGCCCCATTAATGACTGAATGAGGCTTTAGGAGCATCTAGATACAAACCATAACATTGGTTGAAATACAACTTCTTTTTTTTTTTTTTTGAGGCAAGGTCTTATTATGTCATTCAGGCTGGACTTGGACTCAACTGTGTAGCACAGTTTGGCCTCCAGCAATCTCACAGCCTCAGCATCCAAGGGCTGGTGTTACCCATCACCAAACTCTGCTTGAATTGTAACTTTTAAGATGCAAATTAATGCTGAATGTATTAGGGTAGTCCTTGGCAGGAGGACTAGTTGAGATAAAAAATACCAAATAAAAATGCTGCAAACGAATTAATTTTCTTAGGTACTTGCTGTAAATTCTGTGGCATTTGCCTTAAGGAATCTTTCTCACCTAATTAAAAAGTACAGGGCAGATGTTGTGCATTGCCCATAATTCCATGCCTATGTCCTTTTTGTCCCAATTGTGTGTTTGAAAACAGTAAGTTAGAACAATCTGTGCACATTTTTAAAAGTCATACAATAACTTCTCATTTAGTAGTCCTTCTGCTCAAAACAGTGTGTTTCAGCTGCTTCAGCCCATAGATTTTCTGTACTGAGTTACAAATGTCTAGTTAAACTATTAACCTGGTATGGTGACCTTTCTCCGAAGCCCTCGGCTTGTAATTGGTTAAAAAAGTTATGCTCCATGAGCACATATTTTGGGGTTAATTGTATTTGTATCTGTGTTTTCCTTTGGTCCCAAGACACACAAAAAATAAAAGCAAAATACCACTTGAATTTTTTTTTTTTTTTTTTGAGACAGGGTCTCACTTTGTAGTTCAGGCTGGCCTTGAGCTCACTATGGTGCCCATGCAAGCCTCCTCGAACTCAGCAATCCTTCTGTCTCCTAAGTGCTAGGATTACAGGCGTGAGCCACCACATCCGGCATTGTGGTATGCGGTGTTGATTGTTGGTGGGCGTGTCTCCATGCCCAGCATTCTATGTGGTTACCAGGGATCGAACTCAGGACCTTGCGCTTGTGAGGCAGGCGCTGGAACCACTGAGTTAACCCTCCGGCCCTCTTTTTTTTTTAATTGAATTCTTTATCGGTACATTTTATATACATCTCACAAACACACATAACATTGGGGAATTTGTACCAGTATATGACACAAGTTAATTCTCATTTTTATCCACATCCCTAACTACTTGAATTTCTTTAGGGGGTTGTCCTTTGTCTAGGGGGAGGGAGGGAGTATGGGAAGGGGGTGGTGGCTCCCAGCTCTGTTCCTGATCATGGAGATGCTGCTCTTCTTCTGAGCCTGAGCCTCCTAGGTGGACGACCTTGACTCTTGCTACTCAGTGCTCTTCCTGTCATTCATTCTGAGTAGTTTATGCTCTTCATTTATTTACTTTGTATAAGGAAATTCCTTCTTTATCATCCTATCTTATGTTAGATCAAAGTTTCTATCCAAGGCTTTTTGCTTAAACAATATTATCTGTGGCTGGATGCTGTCCTTTTTTTTTTTTTTTCTTTTATAAAATTTCGTTTTCCTTTTCTGGTGCTATAGATCAAACCCAGGGCCTTGTGCACGCTAGACAAGGGCTGGACAACGGGGCTGTATCCACGCTGTCTTTTTTGAAAGCTTTCTGGGCTTTTGGTCCCATCTGAACTCTCTGGTTTTCATTCCTTCTATTTATGGGTGTTATGTAATGAGTAGTCATAGTTCCCATTAGTAATGTCGTCATATGCCACTTGTCAACTAACTGGCTTTCTTGCATTTTTTTTTGAAAAATTCTTTGTTTTATTGGTTTTTAGATTTTTATCATCTGTATCTTCTTTTAGTTTTCTTTCTAGAGTTTGTGATTGTCCAAGTTCTTTTTGTCTGTTAGACACATGTGTGTTTAAAACTTCATGGGGCAGGATGTCAAAGGACTTGCAAGGATCTCTGCAGTGAGCTGGAGGTGTGACTCTGTGCCCCTCTTCGCGGACGACCTGAATGTGTGAATACGGCGAGCTGGACATCTCTCCCCTGGAGACAGGCTGCCAGTTGGGAGATCTTTAGTTATTTTGCCCTCGTAAGTACTGTACTACAAACGTCCTCTTCAGCAAACTTGAGGGCATGCATATTGGGATACTGGCGTCATGTAGTATGACACAGAAGGGAAAAAATATACCTGAAAAAGAAAACCTAAAGTGTTCTGAGCTTTAGATTTTGAGGTGTTACTGTTTTGGTTTTTTAAAATTTGCTTTTTTAAAAAATAGAACAGAAAAGGATTATGCCTGTTGTTTTATTTTTAAAATGTTTTTATGGTAAAATTTCCACCATATCTCATTGATCAGTCTAGCAATTAACACCCCTCAGCCACCCCGGGAGGCCTGATTAGGGCAGGAGTCTCAGTGGTGATAGTATCTTGCCCCAGTTTTCCAGCCTTTTCTTTAAATCAGTGTTTATTTTCTGGAAGGGTTGTTTAAAAAACACAGCTCCTGGGCCTCTCCGTCGGGTGGTGATTTTATCTAGAAGGGTGACTTATTGGGTGTGAGGGGTCAGAAGGACAGTGGTCTTTTCTGTCTTTGTTAGAGGCCACGAAAACCCTTCCCGTGCCGGCGCCTGCGAGTGACCTTGGTACTGTGTGTTCCTAGCAGGTTTTGTCGGGCTTCGGAGTGGACACCCCAGTTCCCTGCTCTTTAAATGCATTCTTTTCCCCACCGTGGCGAGTGGCGGACCCACCCATCCTCGCACGTCTGCCTGTCGAGGCAGAGGAGGAGGCCGCGGGCAGAGAAGGAAGCTGTGCCGCAGGCCTCCGTGTCTGCTCTCCTCACGACCTTTGTGTGGAACTCAAGTTTCCTCCCTTTCACCCTAAACTCATTTTTCTGCCCAACTGGAGAAAGTCAAGATTTAAAGATAGTTCATTTAATATCAGATTGGGGAAAAGGTGTGACCTAGAAACCCTTGCAATGAGGATTTCCAGGTGATAGTTACTTTCTCAGTATTATAACATTAACCAAGAAGATGAGCCCTACTGTGTTTTTCATTAAGAAAAATACATTGTGTTTTCTGCCCTTTGTGTCCTTATGTTCCAGATTTGTAGACCTGAGTACTTAGCATTACATGACTGGGAAATTGTGGTGAATACTGTTCTGAATTCTTCAGAAGCATAAAGACCCAACAGCTCATCTGCAGTGGGAGCATCGTCCTTATGGTGGGAGGACGGGAAGGGGAGTGGCTAGTAGTCAGTCCCGGGAGAGCGGGAGAAAGCAAGGTTCTTCTGACAGCAACACAAAGGGGGAGCAGAAAGTTTGGGGGTCACAGGAAGTCATCGATGAGAAAGGTCAGGGTATGGATTCGCATGCGAGCCGAAGAGCTTGGTACCCAGAACTACCAAGAGCCAAGAGTCTACGACAGAGACAGCTGCAGAAGCACCGGGGCCTCAGGATCCTCGCCTCAGAGCGAAGGCCGCAGGGTCCCGCGTGGTGGTGCAGGGACGTGGGCAGGGTGCGGGGTAGACTGGCCTGGTGTCCTATCTTAGCAGCTGCATGCAGGCTCCAGCACTTCCTAAAAGGTTTTAGTCAGTGGGATAAATTAGAAAGTGTCCGTTGTGTATATCAAGCCTTCCAACTGTCGGTTTCTTTCTCTACCAGATAGATGCGTTGAGGGGAAGGCCATTGAGAAGAATTTGAAAATTACTGAATATAACATTCTAACATTTGGCTCAGATTTAACGGGTGTCCTCATTGACATTTCATACCCTGGGTATCTACTTTTAAACAATGTGATATTTTTGCACTACCAATCACTTAAACTTATTACCTTGTATCGTGTCTAGGAAATTGTGTTATAAGCTTTTGGAGAGAGAAGGCTTTGTGATAAAAGCCAGCCGCCCAGACCCCCATCCCCCACCCCCAGCGGCCGCAGAAGCAGGGTGTTGGCAGAACTCCAGATTTCCTCAGTGATGGGATTGTTCCCGGGCCAGGAATGAGAGGAATCTGTCCAGATTGGAGATGGCCTGAGCTAGTTTGCGTGGTTCCGATTTATAGTCTCACTCTGTAAGTTCCTTTGAGCCAGCACCAATTTCCAATGTCGGAGAAGCTGTTTTAATACTGGGGTGTGTGTGTGTGTGTGTGTGTGTGTGTGTGTGTGTGTGTGTGTGTGTGTGTGGTCTGCTATTGCACAGTGATTTTGAATCTTGATCTCAACAAAGCCTTTCTGTTTTCCTTTGTGCCAGGAAGAGCTCTGCATTTATTTTAACCTAGTGGTTATGCCTCTGCAGGTCAGGATAGCCGGCTTCTGGGTGTGCCCTCCTCATAGTGGCTGCCTTGTTCCAGGCAGCACGGAGACGGCGGTTTTACTTGCTCTCTTTTCCTCAGATCTGGGACACTTCACTTACATGAATGGCCCGCACCAGGAAATGACTGGCTGTTGTCAATGGAATTTGTTTATCTTTTCCACTCCTGCATTCCTAGACTCTGAGCGAACTGGCCGCCCTTGGGTCTTTCTTCAGTTTGGATTAGTCCCTCCCCTGGCGTTACTTGCATGAAATGCTTGATGCTCCCCTCACTTCTGCCTGTGGACCTAGGGACCCCGTCAGGCGTTTCGGAATGGGCTATTTTAGAACTTGTTACAAAGAACGTTGGTGCCAAAATCCTCTCTGTCCTGTTTTTACTTGGCTACTGCCTAACTGTGCATTTCCTGCAGTTACTCTCTAGGATGAAGGATTTATCTTTCTGTATAACTTTATAAACTTAAGGTTGATATAAGCATAATTCTAATTAGCTTTAGACCTTCACTGTCTGCTGGAAATATAATACAATCTACATACAATTAAAATTTTTCAAGCAGTCAAATGGGTAAAATGCTTTTTTATTTTTATTGCGTTTTCTTTTTGTGTGTATTTGCCTCATGATTTTTAGCCTTTGAGATAAAGAAACATTGTAATCTGCACATGCAGTCAATCTGGAAATTGTTCTTGTGTTGTTAAGTGTCAGTGCGTTGCTTGTACATTTGCATGGCACAGCGCACCTCCTGGCTGGCTGCCTCTGTGTCAGGTGCCCACTTTTGCTGTGGCTGCCTTACTGGGCAGCACAGATCTATCTATAGGGTAAGTTTTCTTCCCTAGAAGAGGCTTTACATGGTGCGGGGTGTTACTGTTCCATCATTATGGCCCAGGAAAGAGGCATGGATTTGTGCCTCCTCTCTTTGCCTCTCCAGGTAACACCCATGGTAGAAAATCTAAATGTGGGATTAAAAATGTATTGGAAGATTTCTGGGCGAGAGTGTCTCACTCAGCATTTGGCTCGGAGCAGCTATGGAGTTCAGCGGCCGGAGGGGAGAGCAGGGTATATGCTTTCTGTGCCAGGAAAGGTGCCTGGGCTGGGCGAGGGAGAGGCGTGGTGGGTTCCACGGCAGAAGGGTCCTTCAGGCTCACGTGGTTTCCTCTGCTGCGGTCTGAGTGGACCATTACTCCCAGGGGAGCTGGAGGGGTACAGGGGGCTCAGGGATAACTGGACGAGATCCCTGGTGCGCAGCCCACTGGAGACCGGAGTGTCATGGGAAATGTCAACAGCGAAGGGGAGTAACCAGTGGGTATTTCAGAAAACATACACATGAAAAGAAAGTTCATTTTTTGCACTAATTTAGAAAAAATGATATATTTTGCCCTTTAGAATTATATAACATAATTATGGTGGTCCTAAATATTTAGTTTTATTTTCCAAGAAAATTTTAAACATTTGAAGTACATTTTATTTTGAAACATCTATAAAACTATTGATCTTTTTCTGTCTTTATTAATTATAAAGAGGATCCTGAGGTCCTTATTTTCTCTGGTCTTTTGTGTGGTTTAAGAAGTTTTCTAGATCTGGAGATTTAGCTCAGTGGTTCCCATGCCTGCCTCCAAGCGCAAGACCCTGAGTTGGATCCCAGAAACCACATACAATGCTGGGCATGGAGACTCACACCCACCAGCAATCGATACCACACACCACAGTGCCGGGCGTGGTGGCTCACGCCTGTAATCCCACACTCGGGAGGCAGAGGCAGGAGGATTGCTGAGTTCCAGGCTTGCCTGGGCTACATAGTGAGCTCAGGGCCAGCCTGAACTACAAAAAACCCTGTCTCAAAAAAAAAAAAGACATTTTCTAAAACTATTTTGAAGATTCTTAGGAGCCGTTGTCTGTTAAGACTGTAGTTGATTTGTGTTTTCATGCAGAAACAAATAGTGTGGAGGCCATACAACAAGCAGTGTTTGTTGAACCGATTTTAGAGGTGATCAAGTTCCTGAAGAATACTTTTTTTTTTTGAGACAGGGTCTCGCTTTGTAGTTCAGGCTGGCCCTGAGTTCACTATGTAGCCCATGCAAGCCTTGAACTCAGCAATCCTCCTGCCTCTGCCTCCCGAGTGCTGGGATGACAGGAGTGAGCCACCACGCCCACACAGCTGTGCCGTTTTGATGGAGAAATGCCACACTGCCTCCATCCTGAACCGGTAAATCTATCAAAGCCAAAAGTTTTAAAGTGTTTTAAATATTTCAAATCTGAAAATCTGTAACCTTGCATTAAAAAAGCTATTTTGTTTTTATTTTGTTTGTTTGTTTTTTTTGAGACAGGGTCTCACTTTGTATTTCAGGCTGGCCCTGAGCTCACTATGTAGCCCAGGCAAGCCTTGAACTCAGCAATCCTCCAGTCTCTGCCTCCCCAGTGCTGGGATGACAGGCGTGAGCCACCATGCCCAGCAAGAATACTTTTGATTTATAGCAAACTAAATTTGGGGATATTTAGATTATAAATTCCTTGATAATCTTCAGATTCTTTGTGTATTTTAAGATGATCAGAATCTTTTTAATGGCTAACATGTATTCATCATCTATAGTGTATATTACAAGGTTTTATGCAAGGTTAATTTTTTAATAAATACTTATTGGATGGAATTCTTGAGTATTATGAATTTACATTCTCCCATATTTTAATATTTACAAAATTTCTCTGAGTTTCCCAAGGTTGGCATTATAAAATATAGCCTAGCATTTCTTTGTGTCATATTTAATAAGGTTACATTTTCATCTAAGATTTGCTTCATGGCTATTAAGTGTTGGCTTCAAAAAGAATGCTTGCTCTTTGAAATTAGTACTGATTTTAAAACACACCCTAGGTAGAATGTGCGCAGGGATCTTTTCCCTCATTCTTAGGGGCAATTATCAATCGTGACCAAATAGAGGACTTGTAAATAATGAATATTCTGAAAACAATGAGGGATCTCCTGCTGCAAAGATAATGCTGAAGCTAATGGAAGTGCCATATGCCTAGGGGAGATGTCATCAGGAGAAACACTGAGTACGTCAAAGTGACATTTAGGCGACTGTAAACAGTATTAATCCAGTCGCAAGCCCTTGTCAAGCTTAGATCTGATTTTAGAAGTAGCTATTTTGGGCCTTTTTGGGTATCACTTGGTGGACAGCAAGTGATGTGAAACTATCAAACTTTTAGGTAAAAAATAAAGCAAGACAAAATTAATCAGCATTTGGATCTGTTCTTAACAGCTGCCGAAGACAGCCCTTTGGCTTGAGTTGCCTTGATTGCTTTGTTGTTTTATTATGAAATATTGAGAGAGGAAGTTTCTTTCTCTGTATGTTGTCCCTTATGTCTAGAGAGAGGTGTCAGCGAAGGGTCTGTGTGCAGCGTCCTTAGAAGCTGCCAGGTACAGCGTTCGGAGAGGACACAGGCCATCTCCGAGGTTCTCTGAGGGGGAGCCCTTCCCGCCCGCGAGCTCAGATGCAGAGGGACCTGGCATGAGGTGTGTGAGCCTGAATAATTATGAGACTGATACCAAGATTTCAACTTCTGATTTTTTTTAATTGAGCTGCATGAAACACCCTCATATTCTGGGCATTGTACAAAAACCTTCTTTCTCTCTTTTTCTTCTGGTATAACCTCATTCTATTTTTATGAAAGCAGAATGAAACAAAACACAAAACTCGCTACTGTCCATAATCTCATGATGGCATATCAACCAAGGTTTCAGAGTCCTCATCTTTAAAGAGGACCAGTTCATTGTTTTGATGTTAGCCAGATCGTAAGGCCCTCTAACCTTCCATGCCATGTTGATCTTACCAGTGCACTGTCAATAAGATTTAGCTTTTCTGTTTAGTAACTACTGACTGTAGGAAATATGATGCTTAATGTACTCTGTAAATAATTATAGTCAGTGAATCCAGAAGAACAGTATTAAGGCTTACAGTTTTGTGTTCATAGGAAATCAAAGATATTAAAAAATTTGAAGCTATGTACAATTTTGTTGTTGTTGTTGTTACAGAGAAACATGGTAGGCTATAAGGCAATAAAATAGTTCAGATATGTTAGGCTAGAGTCTTGAGATATATGAGGTTCCTGTACCTGGCTTGTCTTTATCCCGCCTGCTCCCCCTTCCCTCCTGGTCTCCTCTGCTTTCCTGGGCCCCCTTCCCTGTGGTAAGACATCTGTCTCCCAGGCCACCTCTGTCCGTCCTCTTCTGTTCCCTCTGTTCTTTCTTTTAGGAATGAAGCAAGATACCAAGAAGAAAAGAGTACACGGTAAATTTTTGTAGTCTTGTTTCATGTATATTTTATATGTATCATGGTAGGAATGAAATCTCCATGGTATTCTGTGTTCTTTGGATATATTTAATAGAATAATGTAAGCAAATAAAAAGATAGGCAACTGAATGGAAAAAGCCTTTTTGTAAATAAAGTGTTTGGTAAAGGAGCTATTTATTTTATAGAGTAGATAAAAACTAATAAAAGGCAATCCTATTCAAAATTAGAAGATGAGTTTTAATGGACATTTTCTCAGAAGAAGAGACACAAATGACCAACAAACTTATGAAAAGATGCTAGTGGCCCATCCAGAGGGACATATGGAGGAAAACCACAGTGAGATAAGACCTGATACTCATCCAGTTCCAAATAAAAAGGACAGAGGATTGCAAGTATTGGTGGGTTAGTAGAGAAATTGGAACTCTTGTATCCTGGAATTGTAAAATGGTCTTAACATGCTTTAGAAAACTATTGGCACTTCCTTAAATTATTAAACATAGTTAGGATATGATCAGATAATTCCATTCCTGTTATCAACATCAGAAAAATAAATATATGTATTCACCCAAAAAATTCTGTACAAATATTCAGAGGCACTTTTCAGAGTAGGAACAATCCAGATGTTCATCAGCTGATGAGTGGTTGAATAAAAAATATATTTATGCAGTAGTGTATTATTCACTACTAAAAAGAAATGAAGTACTGATAGATGGTAAGACATAGAAGAACTTTGATATCATGCTGAGTGAAAGAAGCTAGTGCTAAAGGACCAATTATGTACAATTCCGTTTATGTAAGTTCTCCCAAATAGGCAAATCTACAGAGACAGAAAATGGATTACTGGGCATCAAGACTGGTGGAGAAGGAAAAGTGTCAACAGCTTGGGGGTACAGAATTTCTTGATGAGGTGATCAAAATGTTCTGAAACTCATATGTACATGTCTGTGAATGGAAGAAAAGTCACTGAATTGTGCACTTTAATTAGTATGTTGTAGTCTGTGTGAATTATAACTGAAGCTGTTCAAAGAAATAATGTAATAGTCTCATCTTTAAAATGTAATGTTTGCCTATGTGAGAAATGACAGACTGCGTAACTGTGTCATCTTAAAAATACGAAACATGCACCATCTTCTTTCCATCTTAAATGATCCATGGTGAGGGTTCCCTGATAGTTCACTGAAGATAAGTCTCCTCTGCTCCTTCTCCTCCTGTATAAATACTTCACATATTTTGATCCTTTACATAATGAAAATTTCCATTCACACTAGTTTCATTGTTTAGATAAAATTCTAGTTTACTCCCAACAAGGAGTAGTTTTTGTTTTTGTTTTTTTTTGAGACAGGTCTCGCTTTTTGTAGTTCAGGCTGGCTCTGAGCTCACTATGTAGCCCAGGCAAGCCTTGAACTCAGCAATCCTCCTGCCTCTGCCTCCTGAGTGCTGGGATGACAGGTGTGAGCCACCACACCCGGCATTGTGGTATGCGGTATTGATGGCTGGTGGGCATGAGTCTCCACGCCCAGCATTGTATGGGATCGAACTCAGGGCCTTGCACTTATGAGGCAGGCGCCGGAACCACTGAGCTAACCCTCCGGCCCAAGGAGTAGATTTTTTTTTCTCATCCTGGGGATGGACGTTAGGATGGCCGGGTTGCCCCCACAGGCACACTTTCACTGAGCTACATCCCCTGCCCTGATTACGGAGATTTTAAGGAAATATTCATGTTACTTTTCTGACAAGTTGAACCAATTTTTATCCATTAACAAACTGTTCCTGTTTTGTTAGGAATATAAGTTGCATTCCGTCATTACCTAAGTAAACTGCCGTGCAACCCTTGTGTGTTTCCTGTTCTTCTGCCGGAGCGAAGGGTGCTTTTCTTTCCCTGCCAGCCGCTCTGGCTCGCGTCTCTGACTTGTGCGTGAGGCGCAGAGGTGACAGTCAGCCCGTGCGCACCAGGAAGTCCACGCTTCCCCCTCAGTTAAGTACAGTTGGTAATGTGGAGGCTCTAACCAAAGAATACCAAGAGCTGGAGGACGCGCTCGGGCAGTGCGCGCGGCGGGACGGTGGAGGCTTCAGAGGCAGCAGGCCTTCGCCTGGCGAGAGGAGGGGCCAGGGCGGCCTCTTCGCTGGTGGGACCTTCCCACGCCCTCGGGGATTCCCTCCTGCGGGCAGCGCCTCCGCGGCTCCCAGTTATTCACTAGTCTACGAAATTAGTTTTGTTTGTTTCTTTTATTAGTAATTTGCAATTCATGCAATTTGTAATCATCTTGGAGAGTGGCTACATGTACACAACACAGCTTGTTTCTTTTTATTTAAGCCCCTTTCCCTTCCCTCCATCTCTTCTTTCTCTGGTTCTGCTATTCTGCTTTTTATTCCTGTGGATATTATTAATCTTGGCTTATGCTATGGTGTAAAATGTTTACATTCATTGAGGTTAGCAGGTTCCTGTACCTGGCTTGTCTTTCTCCCGCCTGCTCCCCCTTCCCTCCTCGTCACCTCTGCTTTCCTCGGCCCCTTCCCTGTGGTTAGACATCTGTCTCCCGGTCCGCCTCGGTCCACCCTTTTCTGTTCCCTCTGTCTGTGCTTGGCCTCACTCAAATGACGTAGACACTGGCGTGTTTGGTTTGTTGCACTCAGCTTTATACTTTTCCGGTGCATCCATTGTCCTATAGATGTCTCAAGTCTGCCTTTCTTTATAGCAGAATATTCTTCCATTCTACATAAATACCACATTGTTTTATTCGGCCCTCTCAGGATGGGTACACAGGCTATTTCCAGGCTTTAGCTATTGAGAGTTGCGCTGCTGTAGACCGTGATATGCACGTATCACTGTAGTGTGATGTCGCAGAGTCCTTGGGGAAACCGCCTAGAAGGGGGTTGCTGGGTGATGTGCATTTTCTGACTTCAGGTCTTGGAGACATCTCCAAACTAGTTTCCATGGTGGTTGTGCTGGTTTTCATTCCCACCCCCCGTGCGGGGGGCTTCCTTTTCCGGTACAGCCTCACCGGTGTTTTTATGTTGGATCCCCTAACGACTGCCATTCTTTCTGGAGTAAGATGGAATCTTAGCATTGTTTTAATTTGCATTTCTCTCTAATATTTTTCATATATTTGCTATTTGTATTTCTTCCTCTGTTAAAGTGTCTCTTCATTTCTCTTGCCCATATCTTGACTAGATCTTTAATTTTATGTTGTTTAATTTTTTTTTGAGTTCTTTGTGTATTCTAAATATTAGTCCTGTGCCTGCGGAGTAACTGGAAGTTTTCCCCCCCATTTTATAGGTTGTCTCTTCCCTCTACTGATTCTTCCTTTTGCTATACAGAAGCTTTTTAGTTTGCTATCATCCCATTTGTTAATTTTTGCTGTTATTCCTTGTGCAATTGATGTTCTTTAGAAAATCCTTTCCTACAGCTATCTTTTTAAAGTATTTTATCTACGTTATTTTCCAGCTTATTTCCTCTTGCTGCCTTAAAATTCTTTTTTTTTTTTACCTTAAGGTTTAATGTTCCTGTTTTAATGTTTAGATTTTGATCAATTTTGGTTTTAACTTAGTATATGGTGAGAGAGAAGGGTCTGTTTTCAATCTAGTGCACACAGATAACCAGATTTCCCAGTGCCACTTGTTGAACAGGCCATCTTTCTTCCAGCATATATATGCTTTTTGTCCCTTTATCACAGATCAACTAGCTAAGTGTGCCGCAGAATTCTCTGTATCCTTAGTCCTGTGCCGTGGATTTATGTGTCTGTTTCTGGTGCAGTTAGTTCCACACTGTTCTTACCACTGCTCCTTTGTCGTAGTTTGAGGTCAGGCATTTCTGTGCCTCCTGCTTTCCGCTTGTTGTTCAAAATTGCTTTTGCTATTCTGGATCTCTTCTGGCTCCACATGTGATTTAGGATCATTTTTCAAGATCCGTAAAGTATGCTGTTGGGTAAAAGATGTATATATAGGGTGTATATAGGGGGTGGGGAGGTGTGGGTGGGTGGGGCTATGGGTAAAAATGAGAATTGACTTGTGTCATATATTGGTACAAATTCCCCAATGTTATGTGTGACTGTGAGATGTATCTAAATTGTACCAATAAAGAATTCAATTTAAAAAGAAGTTCTATCAAATACAGAGAAGGAAAGTGCTCCCGGTTCTGCAGGCTCTTCCTGGCCTGCCCCGCGGCTGCGGCGGGAACCGGTGCCCGTGAGCCCCGCCCTGTCGCTCGGCCTGGTCCGAGCCGCTCCGCGCTCCCCACGGTCCTTCCTCCTCCACTCGGGACGTGGCCTGCGACGCGGCCCAGGGGCTGATCCGACCCGGCTCGGGCCCAGCGCGCCCCTTCCCGGGCGTCCCGCCGCCCCTGCCGCTCCGCTGTGGCCGCAGGTGCCGGTGCCAAGGCCAGCGGCCAGCTGTGGGCATGGAGGGTGCCCGGGAGGCCGCTGTCCGCTCGCCCTGGTGTCTCCAGCGGCGCCGCTGTCCTGGTCCCACCGCGGCCTCCGAGCAGAGGGCGCCTGGCCTCCCCTGCGCGGCGCCCGCCGTTTCTTCGGTGTAAGTCGGAGGGGTTGTCGCCGTCCGTCCGCTCCCTCGGGGTCCCCTGCGGCCTGCACTCGGTGTGGCTCCTCCCCGGGAGCTTGGTCCCTCACTCTCGGGACACTTCCTCCCGGTGCTCACGGCACTGCCATGTTGGGACTTGCTTATTTTTTTTAAATATGTCCCTGTTTTCTGCATTCCAGATACAAAGGGTAAGCGTTAGCTTTTGTCACTTTCAATGCATTTTTATTTAGTGTGTTCTTGGACTATTTGGATTATTTTACATTTGACTATGGTAACTTTTTTTTCATGTACACTGTATGGAAAATTGAGAATTCTTCAGTGTCGATTCATTTCATCCAGCAAGAGCCAGGCCTTGTTTTTGAAAATGGTTTTCCCACTAAGATTTACGCAGGGCTCCCACTTCTCCTCCTGGGACCCAGCCTTTGTGCTGTCACAGGCTGATAGCATCATGACTGCTGAGCCTGGGAGCCAGCGGCCAGGTCCACGCCACACGCCCACCTTCTCATGATGAAGTGGCTTCTTTCACAGGTGAGGCCTCGCCGTTCTTGGTGGCTCTCCGAGTTCGTGGCAGCAGGAAATGGACAAAGCGGTTCACACTGCAGCAGCCTTTCAGCAGCACGGCATTGGGAATGAGAGAATCGCTGAGACAGACGTTTGCCTTCTCTCTGTGTCTTCACGTGAGGCAGAAAGAGTTCTCCGTGGTCTCCTCCCATGGACATGCCATCTCTACACCATCTGGGGCTCGTCTTTATGATCTCATTTAGTACTTCTGCAAAGGCCTCGTGTCCAAATACAGTCCCGATGGAAGTTGCTGCTTTAACATACGAATTTGGGCACTGCAGGCAAATGTCATTGTGTAGTAGAAAGAATGAGGGTCCAAATCACATGGAATTTACACTGTACACAGATAGGTGATTAGGATTGTATATGTTGTTTTTAAGATGCATAAATCTCCCTACATGTTATTGTGGTTGAAATATTTTCTTTGGATATTTGACATTTCCTTAAAAAACAAAATCCTTATTTTTTTCAGGCCTTGATGTTTTGATTAGTTTAGATGACTTTGTTGTTCACATGTTTCAGCCTACAAATTAATCTTATTTCTAAGTCTTATAAAAAAGAATGATTGCCCTTTAAACAGCTTTAACATTTCTAAGAGATTATTGATTCATCTAATAATTCTGTTTCCCTTTCCTGAAACTCAAAGGCAGTTTCAAAAACCTGGAATTGTAGAGGTTTGACTGGAAAGAGAATTTGAGCATCTGAGGTTGGTGAAGTTGTTTGGAGAGTTTTCTGTCTAGCTTCATGCGAGAATTGCTTAAATAATTCAGAGGAAGACTCTGGGTATTTTCCTCGCTTTCAAAGCAGATCCCAGCACATCCTGGATAACACTTAAGATGAATGTTTTTAGACAGCTATAATTTATTTATAGGTAGATGCACAAGAAAGCGCTTCACCTTCTGGTACTGAGTGCAGGGCCTTTTCCCCTCCAGAGGTCTCATCTTGAGCGCTTTGGGCAAAAGAGAAGAGAGTGTTCCTTTTTGAAAGTATGTTGTCCTACTTTAATCTCCTTTGGTGTCACACATGCTGAGAATAATTAATAGGCACTCAGTAGGCTTCCTGAAAACAGCTTACACATCTGGAAAGTGCTCTCCGTCTCAGGAGGGGTCTGGGCGGTGGAGAAGAAAACCACAGCTGGCATTTTGGGTAGAGTCTGAGTGCAGTGGTAGCCAGCTTTTAGACAGCAGTTTTGTGGGCGGTGCCTCCCACCCCTGAGGGCAAAGGGAGGCTGGTTGCTTTTCGCTGCTTTGACCTATGCCACTCTGCCTATGCACCCAAAGAAGGGCAGTTCCACTGCTGTTCATAATTCCCAAAACCCAGGGCAAGAGGGCATCTCAGCCACCACCAGTTGCTGGTTTAGAGGTTTATGTCAAGGTGATGAGAGGAAGTCCTGGTTCTCATGGGGAAGGACCCTTTCTCTCCTGGAGGGGAAGCCAGGCCTTGACTTCTTTGATGGACTGCATTATAAATAGTTGAGGAGTGACTATAATTTAAACTTTTATGTTTTCCTCTTCTGTTTTCCTCATTAAGGGTTTTTCCTTTTAAAAATTGAAAATGTAACATGTTCTTATAGTACAAGAGAGCATACAATAAAGTTGTCCTCTTACGCCCAAATGCCTCATTAGCCTTCCCTAGAGCAAACTATGAAAAGCATTTAAAAAACCACTCCAGATGTTTTCTTTACTGAGAGGTCCTTTTTCTCCTTTTTGTATACTGGTGTGGGCTATCTTGTTTTTTTTTTTTTTATCCCCCATGATAGTATGTTTTGAAAGGTGTTTTATGTTACTGAATGGGTAGGACCAGCTTTATCTGTTTATAGGATGCATGCTGTTCATTGTTTGTGCAATAATTTATTCATTTTTCCTTGGTGAATAGTCATGTTTTATAGAAGTTCTCTCCTTATACACTGGTGAGTGGGCAGTTTTGTCCACAGTGTAACTACTGAGTTACAGTGAAGGACAGGCACACATTCTGAGATGTGCTGTGTGCCAGTGGGCAAGTTCACTGCTGTGTGATCACTGTGGTGTGTGTGTTCACACTAAGATGGCTGTGAGGTCAGGCCATGTACATAATTATGGGACCGTTGTAAGGTGCATTGGGCTGCATGGTCTGAAATATTGTTTTGCATCACATGACTGTATATTGCCTAAATACGTCGACCTACAGGGTCTGTTTTTCTACCTTTGTCCTTCTTGCGCTTTCTGAAGCCTACCAGTTTTTCCAGTCAGCTACATGAAAATTAATGTTTTACTAGTTTTAAATTTGAAGAACTTAAATCACTAATGAGGCTGAACATTAATGAGGATGAACATTTTTGCCTTCTTATAAGCCATTTTAATTCTTAATTTCTCTCTTCTTCTCCTTCTTCTTTTTCTTTTTTCCTATGGATTGAACCCAGGGCCTTGGTCGTGCTAGGCAAGTGCTCTACTATTGAGCTTTCTGGTCAGCCGCTTTATTTTTATTGTGAAATCTAAGTTATTTTCAATGTAAATTTGGTCTAGGAGCTGTAGTTATAGCCGAAGAGAATTACTGCATAGCTTTGGAGGACACCCAGAGACCGGTGTCTTACAACCTCTGTGTTACTAGGAGCTTAGAGGACATTTGCTTCCACCTTCCGCTTGTGTGAGGAGTATCTTTATAACCTTTGTGACTGAATCTTAGATATCTGTTTGAATGCTTCCAGAACGAAGAGCCTTAAGGTCCTCTGGGCATCTAATGTTCTGATGGCTTTAACTAGGAGAAAATTTGAGGTATTTTGGAAGAAAAGTTGGATAAGTGGGAGGAGGACAGCTGGACTCCTTAAATAATCCCTGTAAGGAGCTGTGCGATCTTTTCATGCCCGACTGAAGGACCAGGAACAGTGCATGTGATTCAGGAATGAGAGCGTATCATCGAGGAGAGCGCCGAGGAGATGTTAGATATCTGTCGCTGGCTACTGAGCTGTCCCTGAACTATCTCTTCTGTTCTTGTACAGAATTCCTTCGGGCTCGGAACTCAGAGTGGCCCAGCTGGGTAGTTCTGGCTTTGGGTGTCTTAGAGGTGGCCGTTAGGGTGTCTTCTGAAGGTCCGACTGGCCCGGGAGGTGCCTTGCACAACGACTCAGTCCTGTGGGTGGTGCCACACGCCCTCTCGGAGAGCTGCTCGGGTGGGTTCTCCCACAGTGACTGACCCACGTGTCTTTATGACCTTGGAAGTCGAGCACTGGCATTTCCATGGATTCCCACTGGGTGCGCAGGCAGCCCCACTCCCTCGAGGACTGGATAGGAGTGTGGGTATCAGAAAGCCGGTCCCCCAGGGCTCTCGGAGCACGGCTGACACTCAGCCTCCAGAGTCCCCGCTCTCCCACCAGTCAGGTAGAACCCTCAGTCTGCTGAGGGTCCCAGATCTCCCCCAGCTGAGTCTGATTTTGGGACAGAGAGAAGGGAGAGGGACAGAGGAGGGGAAGGAGGACATATTTAAGTGCATTTTGAAAACTGGGAATCTTAAGAAATTTTCTCTTGGACAAAATTATTAGATTTGTGCAGTGTTCTCAATTATAAGAGAATTTTTGCTCCATCCGATGAAATTTCTGGCCCAAATAAAAAGGAATAGATTTATAATCATGACATGGAGTTCTAGTGCAATATTTCAGGTTATTTTTAGGAAGAAAAGTCTTATAACAGTCACTGGTTCCCAAATAGGAAGGTTAGATTCCTGGAAAACCCATGTTGGAGAGTTCTCAGTTGAGGAATTTGAAAACTAATAGGGAAAATATGGATATCAAACTGCACTGGTGATTTAGTTGTGGTTTTAGCTTCAAGTCTGCCATTTTTTTATTCTTTTGTGAGACTAGACTTGGCACTCAGCAAGTAACATTTCCCAGGCTCCTCTGCCAGCTGGATTCCTGTCGGTGTCCGGCGGGAGGAGGACGACGGACATTCCTATTGCTTTCGGCTCCTGTCAGCTTTTCTCCCGGGCAGACTGTACCTCAGGGTTACACTGATGGCTTCAGGAACTCGGAGCATAATCTTTGCTGTGATCCCCAAGCAAGATGCAGGTAGCGTTTGTCCTGTGTGTGTTCCATTGTCTCTGCCCCTTCGGGGGCCTGTTAACGTCCCCTGGGCACCCGGATTCTCGCAACTCCCTGTCTTCTTTTGTGTTTCTTGACAGGAGTTATTAGTATTAGGTTATCTGCGTCTCCTCTTTATTTTTGCAGTCTTCCAGGCTTTATGCAGCAGTTTCCTCCATTACTTGTCTACCACTTACTGCTTTCTGAGGTTTCTGCTTTCCCACTGACTGAAATAGTTATGTTTTCTACATAGATCATCTCATGAGAGCAAAAACTTGTTTGTAGTTTTCTTTTCTTTTTTGCAAAGTAATAGTCACACTAGAGGCCGTTCTTTCCTCCATCTGGTTCTTTGTGTGAATGTTTAGTGCTTTTCTGATTTGTAGTGATCATAACCGTTGACTTTGTTCTGCGAGTCTGGCCTCATGGAGCGGGCCTCAGGGTCTTTCTGGGCCCGTAGCTGTCCTCGTCCTTGGCCTTTTCGCTGAGGTGTCGTTCTGACATCTGAGCCTTAAACGACGGAGGGGTGTTGTTTGGCTCACATATTCAGCCCGTAGTTGCCCGGCTTCCAGGTAGGAAGGCACAGGTGCCTGGAACTGCTCACGCTGTGGCAGCCTGGAAGCAGTGGACACCTGACCAGCTCACACCGTGTGACCCACCTCTTCTGCCCAGCACCCCGGAGTCTGTCGCCCTTAAAAAGTGCCACCTGTGGACACGGGCGGCTTGGGTGCGGTGTGCAGGGTTGTGATTCCAGGTGGGGATGTGTGGCTAGTTCTGTTTCGCCACTCAGCCAGGGCACTTAAAAACAGCAGCTTCTTGGTGGGATGGTTCGTCCTTGAGTGCCCGGTGGCACTGTGCTCCCTGCCAAGCCTCTGTCAGCTTGAAGATTCCGCCCACAGAGGGCAGCTCCACGGCCTGCACTTGTTCCTTCATCTTCCTGAAGTTTCCCAGCAATTTTGTTCTTTCTTTGCCATCTGCTTTATTTTTCCTTCTCTCTCATGAAACCCCAGTTTCCTCTGTCTCACTGCGCCTGATTGGAGTGATCGATACTTGTGTGTGTTAAAATCTGAAGCCTTGGGGGCTGGAGGGTTAGCTCAGTGGTTCCGGCGCCTGCCTAGCAAGCGCAAGGACCTGAGTTTGATCCCCGGTAACCACATATAATGCTGGGCATGGAGACACGCCCACCAACAATCAACGCCGCATACCACAATGCCGGACGTGGTGGCTCACGCCTGTAATCCCAGCACTCGGGAGGCAGAGACAGGGCAGCCTGAACTGCAAAGTGAGACCCTGTCTCCAAAAAAAAAACAACAACAAAAAAAATCTGAAGCCTTGCCCAGGAGGTCTATCTGCTGCTGAATTACTACCAGTTTTACATAGGGAGAATGCCTGAGAGGGAAGCGTAATTATGTCAGTGAGCACTTTACAGACACAAAGAAAGCAGTTGGTGATTCACTAGTGGTTTTTCTCTTCTTCAGGTTAATAAATGCTTAACCTTTGTACTTCTGTTTATAGGGGTTGTTTCTTTAATAAACACTTAGCTTGTTGTCTTGTTGACGCGGCGCTGTGTGAGGCTGTGAGGCGGTGTGTAGAGGGGCGGCAGCCGAGTGAAATAACCCAGCCCTGGCCTGTCTCAAAGACTGTGGGATAGCTGGGGGGGCAGGGAGCATAAGCTAAGCAGCGAAGGGCTGCAAATAAGTTTAAGTTGATGTGATAAAAATTGTACTTAATTATATGATGTGGGACAGATAAAAACAGTGCTTCCCGCGTACAGCAACGAAATGCCATGTTTTCTTGTTAAATTCTTACAACTGTGAAGTCGTATTTTTTTGAGACAGGGTCTCGCTTTGTAGTTCAGGCTGGCCCTGAGCTCACTGTGTAGCCCGGACAAGCCTCGAACTCAGCAATCCTCCTGTCTCTGCCTCCCGAGTCCTGGGATGACAGGCGTGAGCCACCACACCCGGCGTCTATATTTTATTGTTGAGCAATGATCCACTGTCTGTCTGAGCCAGTTTGTTTTACCTATTGGTGGGTGTTTTGGTTGCTTTTGCAGTTCGGGGTTTAAAGTGGCAATCACCGTTCTTGTGTACGTTTTTGTGTGCAGAAAAATCGTGGGCTGGTGAAAGGGCTCAAGATGCATCTGGATTTGGGAGAGTGTCAGGTGTTTAGATATTTTTTATCTTGTGTTTATTTAATAGCCAGGGAAACGTGTAGCTTTAGTCTGTGTCAGTGTTCAGCTCTCAGCCTCCTCCAACGGCCTGGCAGTTAGAAAGCTCTGGCGGGACGTAGCCTCAAAGACAGTGTAGGAAAGGCAGTCATTCCGGCATCACCTGCCCGTTCCAAGATGGGAAGTACATTCTCTAACCGTGAAAAGGAGGTTTCTTTGAACTAGTCAAAGCCAAGGGCAGATGCTTCCTTGCCAGGCACACTCAGGCTTAATTATCTTATTAATTAATTATGTAACTTGCAAATGAACTGAGAATGAGAGTTGAAGCATGAACAGAATATCTGGTGTAAAACAAGTGCAAAATACTTACTTGCTTTATAGTTCTACATGAGTGATTTCCCAGAAAACTTTTATTTCATAGAAGGAACTAAACACATTAAAAATGCATATCTCGAGGGTGAACACATCTCTGGCACGTCGTGTGGCTTTTTCTTGCTTTGGAGTGAGCAGGGCGCCGTCCTCTCCAGACTTTCCACGGCCACCGGTGACACTGCCAGGAAGTCTGACAGCCCGGGACTCTGCCAGCCTCTCTCTAAGGCTTCCACGCCTGCTGGAGCACACTCCGCGCTGCTTCTGGGCTGGAGTCTCTGCCTCTGTGTGTGGGCGCTGCGTGGCACAGGCCCGATTCCCAGGTGAAAGGCGCGCTCTGAGCGCCGCCGCCGCCGGAGGCCACGTCAGCCGCCTCCTGTTCTGGAGACCGCGAGGGTCTCTGCTGCCCGGGGTCTGTACGGGCGGGCCAGCCCGAGTCTCCGGAGCTCGCGGGGCTCCCAGGGGCAGGTGCGCGTCCCCAGGCACAGTCGCTGGTGTGGCGCGGCTGGAGGGCGGCAGCAAAGCACGCTCACCGGGAGGCCGGGGGGCGCCCTGTCCTCGGGGCTCCTCTGAGTGTGAGAGCGCCGGAGTGACAGCAAGGAACGTTTCCGGGATTGTTCCGTATTCCGTCCCAAATCTGCACCTACTGTTATCTCGGCGTCTGAATCACACACGGCTGCCCAGGAGGAGACAGCAATTCTGTCGTACTTGACAACAGTTTCATAAACTAGGATGTGAAAGTTTAAAGCTGCTTATAAATGTGGGATGATTTGAATACCTTGAATTCTCTAGTGAAGTGATGGTAAAAAGTTCTAGA
The DNA here is from genome assembly GCA_004025085.1 of Thryonomys swinderianus. Classification (NCBI taxonomy): domain Eukaryota; kingdom Metazoa; phylum Chordata; class Mammalia; order Rodentia; family Thryonomyidae; genus Thryonomys; species Thryonomys swinderianus. The sequence goes on along the minus strand of PVIC010002258.1, from coordinate 13,805 downwards.
TTGTATAAACCTGTATAATCCTATATAAATCTACATACATTCGTCTCTTATTTTTTTCTATATCTTTCCTTTCCAGTACTGTAGTCATTAGAACTTGTGACTATTAAGTATGTGAACTGAGCCTCATGGAACTAAAGAACTGTGTGTGTGTGTATATATATATATGTGTGTGTGTATACACACATATATACATGTATATATACACATATACATGTATATACACATACACATACACATATACATATACATGCATATATGTATACATATATACGTATACATATATATACATATACATACAGTTCTTTATGAACTACATGTATATTTGTTTTCCATGTGCCTGGGATTAGACCAGCCTTCTCCTTAAACTACATCCCCAGCACTTCTTATTTTTTTTATTTTGAGATAAGGTTTTGCTTAATGGGTAAGTGGCCCATGAGTTACCATCCGCGCACCTCAGCCGTCCAGGGTCACAGACTCCAGGGTGCTGGGGTTACAGATGCGGACTCCCATGCTAGGTTTAGAACCAAAATTTTATTAAAGGCTTGTTCTAAACTTTATCTTTAAAATGTTTTAATTTTTATTAGTACATGTTTGCAGCACATTCATTGCGGGCATTGGTACATCTATCTACCACATATCAGTTCTTTTCATCTTTCCCCTTCTACTTTCACTTTGTGCCTGCATCTGGGTCCTTTATTTATCTTGTAGGTCCTTATAAAGTTAATTATCCTATGTACAGATAAACAAGCTAATGGGCCAAAGAACATACCAAACACATAAGACAGGTACACCGAGTTGGAACACACTTTTAGATACACCGTCTCTGCTGGGTTACAATGACTTTTTCTCTTTTTTTCTTCTTGTCTTCTTGAACTTTATGTATTGAGTTTCCCATATAAGATCAACCATGAGATACTTAAGCTTGTGTGTCTCATTGACTTCATTTAACGTTATGCTCTCAAGGCTAAACTTTGACAGACACGATAAAAATTATTTGGTAACTTTACTTCATGTGAGGAATATCTGGAAATTTAATTTCTGCCACGTCTAAGAACCCTGTGAGTTCCTGTCTCACTGTAAGGAAACAAAGGTCCAGCAGCGTAAGTAGTTGGACTGGGGTCATAAAGCTTGTTCACATCTTTCTCCTGTTTTGCTCTGACACTTAATTTTGATCCCAACCGTTGGATCAATTATTTTGTCAATTGCCTGTTAATTTGTTCCAGGCTAGTGTTTTCCTAAGTAATCAATATTTTCCAACATTTTTATTCCCTAAAGCAAAACCCCAGACAGTCACTAGTTCCTCCCTCTCCTCCCCAGCAAGCACTTATCTCCGTCTCTAGAGATCTCTCAGTTGTAGAAAGTTCTCATACATGGAATTGTAGGTCCTAATCCACTCACTGGTGTGAGGCAGCGATTCAGACTGTGTGGCTCAGGGTGCCAACATGGTTTACTTCTGGGGAAGGTGCTGCCAGTTTCTTAGCATGCCCTCCGACGGTGGAAGGGGTACTCTGGTCTCCTTAACCTCTTGCAAGGACACTGGCCCTGTTTGTTGGTGTTCTACTCTCCTGATCTCACTGCTTTCCAGAGGCCCCATTTTTCCCATTTGGATGTTAAATGAATGCGTAGCCAGTTTTGCGGGTAGAGGGTGCATTCAGACCAACGGTATACTGTATGGTCTTGTGATTGGTTTTTTCCTCTATTACGTTTTCAAGGTTTATCCATGTTGTAGTATGTTATCAGTACTTTATTCATTTAGATGGCTTAATAATTTTCCATGTATGATTATGCCATGTTTTTTTCATTAATTAGAGATTTAGGTTGCTTTCATCTTTTGGTTATGAAGAACACTGCCATTCATGCATAGGCTTTTGTGGGAAGTATAGTTTCTTTTTGCTGAGGTATATAATAACTAAGAGGAGCATTTCTGAGTTAGGATAGTTTCTTAATTTCTTCATTCTTTCTGGTCATTCCTGTCCAGTAGCAAGTTAGGATTACAGTGGAGCATAGGTTAAAAGACAGTAGTAATAAAAGAGCAGTAGCATGTTGGATACTCTCCTTTATTCTGAGTTAAACTTTGCTTTTTAAATCAATATTTGATTTTGGATTTCTGAACATGATAACACGTAGGGGATTTTTTTACATAGTGATTTTTTTCCCTTCAAATGTTATTTTTCTTAGTACTCGTTTGCAGTTCATAATGATCACTTTCATCACGGGGAGTTGTTACACGTATTTAACAAACACATCTTAATTCTTTGTGTCCTCACCGTTCTGGTTCCATGTTTTAGCTCCCTTTCCACTTGCAAAAACATTGGGGATTTAAAAAATGCCCAGCAGCCTTTGTTTGTCCTTCTTATGTGTTTGTGCTTTGTCTGAGAAAATAAACACAGGTGGTTATTTGTGTGAGTGACATCCCTGGTGTAATATGAACTGCAGGGTCCACGGGCCGTTGGTAGGATAACTTCACTTTTGAATAGGTATTAAAGATATCTGGGGAAAGTCTGTGAATTGAAATCAGGACAATAATCCATGTTAGTTTGTAGCATTTTCTAGGTTCTACTATGTTCCGCCCCTAAAGGTCAGGACTGTGTGCTTCTAGGCCAGTCTGTCTGGAGGAGACAGCAGAATCTTAAGGCTGTATGCTTGTCTTTGTTCAATAAACAGACATTTCTTGCTGAAAAGGTGAAACTGCTTTTAAAAGAATGCAGTGTGATAATTCCACATACGCTGCCAGAAATGATCGTTTAACTTGAGGGTGTGATGACCTTTGGCCCGTAAGAGCAGGACCTTAAATTGCACTGAAGTTGGTCAAGAGAGAGAACTTATCTCCACACTTGGATATTTTCCTGGTTTCTCCTGTTTTATTAGCAAGCTTATGCAAATAACGACGTAAGATAGAAATGAAGAAAAGCGTTCAAGAACGGTACAAAGGGCTGTGGGAAAGTGCAGATAGTTCAGGAGGAGCTCCGTGTTGAGGCTCTTGGCAGGGGTGAGGGATCCTGGACGTGGGGAGCGTGTGTGTGCATGTATGTGCGTGCGTGCGTGCGTGCGTGTGTGTGTAGCAGTGGGGGTGGGAATGTAAATCTTGGCATTGACTCTTTTCAGTAGAAGTAGAACCTTATTAATTTCGACTCCATGAATTAGGAGATTCTTCTCAAATGGATAAGATTTGAACATGGAGTTTAACAACAATTTTATTTTTCCTTTTTGAGACAGGGTCTCGCTTTGTAGTTCAGGCTGGCCCTGAGCTCACTATGGTTCCCAGGCAAGCCGCCGCGAACTCAGCAATCCTCCTGCCTCTGCCTCCTGAGTGCTGGGATGACAGGCGTGAGCCACCACGCCCAGCACTGTGGTGTGTGGTATTAATGGGTGGTGGGCATGAGTCTCCACACCCAACATTGTATGTGGTTACTGGGGATCGAACTCAGGACCTTGCGCTTGCGAGGCAGGCGCCAGAACCACTGAGCTAACCCTCCGGCCCAACAGCAGTTGTTCTAGTCAGGGTTCTCCAGTAGGCTCTGTGCGGACCAGGGGCTCCATGAGTTTGGCTTCCATGGTCAGAGACTGGGGAGCCCCCGTGGAGGCCTGTGTGCTGGGGAGCTGAGCTGAGGAGCCAGCCGCGCTCAGGCCCGACCTGAAGCCCCTGCAGGAGAGTGACGAGGCCCAGGCCGTGGCTGAAGGGCTGGAAGCCCCCGGCAGAGTTGCGGGCACACGTCTGCCTTCCGAGGCCGAAGAACCTGGAGTCTGATGTCTGAGCGGCGGCAGGAGCCGGAGGAGCAGGTGTGAGCGCAAGCTTCCTGCTTCCGCCTCTGTCGTCCGGGCCGCCTGCTGGGCGGTACCGCTCCTGCCCGGGGCCGGTCTCCCCCTGGCTCACCGAGGCTCCTGGGAGCGTCTCAGACTGACCCAGAGGTTCGCTCCGCCAGTTTCTGTGCGTCTCCCTGGGTGGCAGCCGAGATGAATCGTCAGGGGCGGTCATGGCCTAAGTGGTACGGGTGCTCGACCCGGGTAGGAGAAGGTGGTTTAACGCGCTCCCACCTGCCTGAGGTACACGTGTGACTTCCCATGAGGCGGCTTGTACCACCACTAGGACACCACTAGTGGGACAGTCATGCATGTACATAGAGTGGTCCAGAGGTGCCTGGCAGCGAGACACACGAGCTACGGCCTGGTTGTGAGCACGCGAAAGCACTTCCGTGGTGCTGGACCTGTGCACAGTCATTTCAGGCTCCATGTGGCGAGTGTGGTAGACTCGGAATAGTAGGGTCGCCGAGAACGTAGATTCTGACGTCAGGCTCCTCGGCGTCCGGTAGTGGCTCTACGCTGTACCAGCTCTGTGCTCTGGATAAATTACTGAATTTCTCTGAGCCGCCTCAGTTTCTTCTTTTCAGATTGGGATAATAATCTTACCTACTTCTGTGTATTACTGTGGTGTTAAGTACACTAGTGTACACAAACCCCACAAGAACCGTCTTCGGTCCCTTCTAAATGCCTGCAAGGGATACATAGAGTTAATGTGTTGCTGTGCTAAGGGTGAGGGGAAGATAGCATTTCAGGAGGCAAAAACTGGAGACTAGCACCCAGAATCCTGTGTATTTATACATCTGCTTCACTTCAGCATGAGGCAGGACAAATGGTGAATAGTTTCTCTAGGAAAAGGAACTTCCATGAAAGTGTTGTCAGCAGAAGCTGCTCAGGCCTACTGTGCTCTTTTGCTAGCTTCTCTGCTGTCTTGGAAGCGTGCTGAGCAGGGCCACTGCAGTGCACGGCCAGGGGACTTCACTCCCGGCTTAAGGAAAGTGTTCTTTCGGGAACTGTGCACAGCCTCACGTGGAGGTTTAGCGCTAGGTTTGGGTCTTGGTACTGTTCTTCCAACTTCCTGCAAGTTATGAGATCTTGAACCGCAAATGTGTGGGTGGCTGTGCGTTTACCATGCGCCTCTGTCTGGCCTGGCCGTGTTATCTGCTAGGCTCCTAGGTCGTGTCTTATCACGGTGAATCACTTGAGGCCAGCGGAAGGATTCTGCACCCTCGAGTGCTGGCACCGCGCCATGCGTTCTTCACTCTGAAGCCTCCTTGGTCTTGTGGGACCTCCCTTGCCAGGACCCAGGGGAGGCTGTCCATGTGCCGCTGCTGGTACTCGGGCGGCTGCTCATCAGGACTGGGCTTTCTGCGCTCTGGGCAGAGCCTCCGGGCACCGCGCTGGCCGCCTCGGAGCAATCAGATCCTTCCTGCTCCACAGAAATGTTGCGTGTGCTACTTGCCGTGGTGGTGTCTGTCAGGAATCTTAGAACTCTTCCAGAAAACAAAAATGATTGTATTTCAACCAGGGAGTAAGACAGCTGGCGCACATATCTATCCAGTCAGTTCATTTGAGGCAAAATTTTATAATTAGTCTTTATTTTTATGTTTTGTTTTGCTGCTTTTCGAGAAAGGGTATCGAAATGCGGTTCAGGTTAACCTTGAACTGGTGACCTTCCTGCCTCAGCCTCCTAATTGCCAGGACTGTGGGCATGGACCACTGTGCCCAGTATATTCTGGCTTAGCCCAACTTTGTAGGTAGTTTGAAGAACACTTAAAACTTTTGCTTCTAATTAAAAGAGAGAGAGAGAAAAAAAACCAGAAAATGTGGCATCCTGGTGTGATAAATGTCACTTGGATGATATTATGCTTTTTGGTTTTTCGAGAATTATCTCACTGTGTAGTCCAAGGTGGCCTTGAACTCTCGACAGTCCTTTTGTCTCAGCTTCCCGAGTGCTGAGATTATAAGGAAATACCACCACACCTACCACTGGATTATGTTATAGAATTATATTTACTTATCAGCAGATTAGAGCACTAATTACTGATGCCCAAATTAATTTCCCCACATGGTCAGTAATTAGGAGTGTTAGTCTAAAGCAGCTTTTTGATTTAGACCTTAAGCGCCTAGAAGTAAGAGCCCGATCTGTTTTGTCATAAGCTCCTCATTGTACAAGTGCCCAGAACCAAAGCCCTGAGAAGCTGGGTAACTTCCGGAAGCTCACCGTCCCTGAGTGGAGGGACGCGGATCGGCGTCTGTTCCGCGGGCGCCAGTGGAACGCGAGCCCGCGCTGCTCCCCGCGGGCGCTCTCCCTTACCGAGCGCGGTCGTGTTTAATCCCCGTGGGTGTGGCGCGGAGTGCTGCTTCGGAAAGGCCTCGCCCCTGAGGAGGAAGGGCCTTCTCCTCACCTGCGCAGCCCGCTGACCGCTCCGCGACGCAGGAGGCCGCGGGCCTCCGTGTGGGCCTCGCAGTGCGTGCCCGGGAGCGGGAGCTCGCCAGGGAGCTGTAAGATGCCGTGCTCAGAGTGGCCCTTTAGTCTTAAGCACCGTGCATCAGAGGACATGCTCACGTAGCCGGCAGCTTGCCACCGGGCGCGTATTAGGCTGTGGAAAGGGCAGGGCTTACTGCTGTGGCACAGATGACGGATCTGGGTTTGGGCTCCTGCACCGGAGCCGGGTAACCTGGCACCTTCAGTCTGTGCGTCAGTGGAGCAGAGCCACGAGTGCACACCTTCCTGGGACCGTCAGAGAAGTGGAGCGAAATCAAGACGGGCGCGTAGTGCTTTCCCTGGAGCGGAATGGCCACCGTGCTGCGGGGTGATTGCCAGGGCGTGTGCCAGGGTGTGCGCCAGGCCTGTCCACATGTGCCACAGAGTTGTTTCCTCGCTGATGCTCTCCCTTCCGAGTTGCGCTCCAGCCGTCACTCATCTTTCCATGTCGTCTGTAGCACGTCTTTCCTGCCTGTTGTCTTCAAGCCACCAGCGAAGCGTTTCCTTTTCCCCTGAGAACGTGAGCGCCTTTAGGAGCAGCTCGAGTGTGCCTGACTCTGGCCCTCGCTGTCCGCAGTGCCGAGGGCGCAGACGCAGAAGGCGCTGCCCAGGTCCTGCTCACGGAAGGGCCGTCCCGGCGCCCAGGGGCGCGTGCGCCTTGGGCGCTGTGGGCAGCACTGCTTGCTGCTAGGCGCGATTCCCTCCCCGGCCCTGCGGGAGGCTCAGTGCCCGCTTGGCTGTCTGCTGGGGTTTGGGGGTGGGGTGGGGGGGGTGGGGGAGCCGTCGTTCCTTCATCTCCATTTTTTTCTGGTGCAAGAAACTAGAGACAAGTCTGGCATTGACTTACTACTAGCAAAGTTTTTGCTTCAAAGTTTTGGTCAATTTCATTTGCTAAGTATTCTTCTCAAAATTCATTGTAGCCTTCAGTCACCTTTAACTTTTTTTTTTTTTGCTTTTTGAGACAGGGTCTTGCTTTGTAGTTCAGGCTGGCTCTGAGCTCACTATGGAGCCCAGGCAAGCCTCGAACTCAGCAATCCTCCTGTCTCTGCCTCCCAAGTGCTGGGATGACAGGCGTGAGCTACCATGCCTGACATTGTGGTATGTGGTATTGATTGCTGGTGGGCGTGAGTCTCCACGCCCAGCATTGTATGTGGTTACTGGGGATCGAACTCAGGACCTTGCGCTTGTGAGGCAGGCGTCCGAACCACTGAGCTAACCCTCTGGCCCAGTCACCTTTAACTTTAACAAAACAAAACTAAGTTTATGTTTAGTTTTATAGATCAGGAGCTCTTTGGTAATGCTGGCTTTTTACAGTACCTTCCTTCTGCAGAGTAGAAATTGCTTTGCCAAAAATACTGACTTTTAGTTAGTCTGAAACTCAGTGAACATTTACACTATCAGTCCAGAAACTTTAAAAACATATTCTGATGTGGTTTGTGTATCTAGCCTTTACATTGTTTCTTACATTTTACTTAAACATTTTCTAAATTGACTTTTTTCCTGAGTGTTGCTTATAATTCATGTTGTGGTAATGATACTTAGAAAGTATTCATCCATTCCACATTTATTGCGTTTTCTAGGCAGGTGCTGTGGGAGTCATGGGAGATAGTGGTGGATGACACAGGCTTCGTCTTTGCCCTTGAAAACTTACAGTGCAGTGGAAAATAGGTTAAACCAAAGCTCCGAAATGAAGTAATGGCTGGAAATGTGTTACAGTCAGCAGACATCACTAAATTTTACTTTACACTGAAACAAATGAGTATTTAAAAAGAAATTTTGAAAGATACAATGAAATATGAAAATAGGTCAAGAGGAAATCTATTTTCCCCATGATTTTTTTTTTTTTGCTTTTTGAGACAGGGTCTCGCTTTGTAGTTCAGGCTGGCCCTGAGCTCACTATGGTGCCCAGGCAAGCCGCCGCGAACTCAGCAATCTTCCTGTCTCTGCCTCCCAAGTGCTGGGATTACAGGCGTGAGCCACCATGTCCGGCATTGTGGTATGTGGTGTTGATTGTTGGTGGGCGTGTCTCCACGCCCAGCATTATATGTGGTTACTGGGGATCAAACTCAGGACCTTGCGCTTGCGAGGCAGGCGCTGGAACCACTGAGCTAACCCTCCGGCGCTCTCCATGAGTTTTTACTTTTGCAAGAAGTACAAGAAATTTATTTCTCCAAAGTTTAAGTGCAGAACAGAATGCAAAGGATCTTAGACATTTTCCTGTAGCCATCTGACATCATGCGCAGAGTGAACCCCTCAGAACACAGTGAGCGGGTCTGAGAAAGGTCAGAACATAGCAGGTCCAGAGAAAGGACAAAGCATCTTTCTGTAAGATTTCAGACCGCCCAGCAGAATCACAAGTGATTCTCCTCTTGTTTCCATCAGAAAGGGGACCTCTCCATAGTCACCGGAGTGGAATTTTAGATGCCTTTCCTGTGCGCTAGATATTTATCTGATGGTTGGGCTATCACAGTGACACTGTAGTAGCTGTGACTGCCGCAGAGCAAAACAAGTCCCATTTTTTTCTCTACTACTTGATATAATGAGAGCTATCTCACATCTAGTGTGAAATGTTGTCCACTTTTCAAAGAGGTAAAGAGGATTGGCTACTGTATTAAGTTAAAGGCAACTAAAAGAGGAACTGAAAGAACTCATTGCATTTGGTACTAAAAGAAGTCACAGACGTAAGCTCTGTGATGCTGTGCCTGGCTGGCCAGCAGAAGGTCCTGAGTTCAACTCCCAGTACCGGAAAGAAAATCATACACGATTTACAGGATTATCTTCCAATTGATTTTACCTGCAGAGATTAGTTTCATAATCTGTAGTGGGACCGTAGCAGTGTGGAACCTGTTCTGTGTTGAGGGAATGTTAAAATTTGGGGAACAAAGTGACTTAAAGGATGTGGCCACCGGTGTGTGAATAGCCTGATGATCAGCCCAGCCTTTTCTTCGAACCCCCAAATTCTTATTAAAGGACGAGTCACTTGAAATTATATTGTTGTAGGCACAGTTAGGATCCAGCTGTGGGAATGTCCACCAGAGAGCTGGAAAATCTCCTTCCTTATCCACATGAGGGATGTGGTTTTTAACTGTTTCTTTATTTCTGTGTATTTGACAGATGGCTTCCAGTGTTTGGGTGAAATTTAGATAAGTCTGATTCTCATTTGATCAAAGTAAAACGAGGGCTGCAGTCTGAGTACTGGAAGTGAATAAGTAAAGCACGCGCGCTCACGTGGACCTGGAGAGCTCTTTGGGGGCAGAGTGGGGTGTGTGGGAGGCGGGGGATGTAGTTTTATTTTTAGCTGTTGTTTTTGTTGAAACGTAAAAGCTCATCTTAAAAATTACCAAGAAACTCAAGAAATCTAGATTTCTATGTTTAATTCTAAATATTCTTAGCTAATTTTTTTAAAGAGTGTAATGAATGACAAAAAAAGTAGTTGAAAGCAAGGAAAATTGTTTCCTTGGAAACAATTTTTATCCTCATTTACAGTCAGAGTTGATAATTTGAAAGTTCAGCATGAGAAGTGAGTATAGAGTAGCTTTTCGGCACTGCAGAGAAGTCCTTTCAAGTTCCTGGAAGTGCCCTGCGCTTTCTAGAACCCTGAGCAGCCAAGAAAACAGTAATGACGCGGGAACGATGCGGCCCCCGCGTGGAAGCCCCCTGGGCGAAGCGGCCGCGCTCAGGCGGGACGGACCCGGACGCTGTGTGTCACCCAGAGCGGCTCCTTCTCAGAGCCCGTCTCGCCGGGACCCTGGAGGGAGCTCTGGCCTGTAGGCGGGTTTTCCTGGCTCACAGTCCCGCCCCGTCGCCTCCCCGAGGCCGGCCTGGTCATCAAGTGGCCCCGCGGCGGTCCCGGAGCCCTTCCTCGTGCGCACCGGGCCAGGCCTCCCCTCCAGGGCTTCCTGGATCCCTCCTTCCCATCCCGGTACCTGGTGTTCACTGCGCCTTGAGGATGTGCTACCTGGCTAACCTGTATTTCCAGGCTTAGTTGAAACACTTCTGAAAGCGTTTTGAAGCCAGCGTATCATAAAATCTGGTTTAGGTTGGATTTTAAAGGATGAACAAAATTTATATTTGTATTGTGCCAGGGTGGTGAACCCTGCGGCTCTCAAAAAGGACTTGACAAGCTTGACAGTGTGCCACAGAGACGAGTGGGTGCTGCCCCAGAGCAGGGGGACTCTCTCGCCCCTGTCCTTTTGGGTGACTCATTGGGCACCTGGGCATATTCAGGCCTCTGAGAATTAGTGTGGCAAATGCATTAAGTTTGGTCCAAGTATCTTAAACTCACTGATCCATGGACCACTTTTGCGAACATCTGTATCTTAGTGTTTCACAGAATACAGTTTGGGAAAATATTACCATAAGAGATGATCTTGATTAATAAGAGGCAGTCTCTCAGGCGGGAACGTCCCAGAGGCCATGGAGACACTGATCAGACGCTGTCTGTGTCTTCGAGTGGAGTCCACGACCTGCCCTCGGTGTTCGGGTCTCCGTTATCAGCAGATGCTCCGGAAAACATGGCTGCCAGCTGGTCACACAGACCGCACATGAGAAGTGACAATTTTGTACACTGTCTCTTAGTATTTCATTCATAAATTTTTAAAAAATGTACAAAACCAGAAACGCTACCCAGATAGTTACTAAGATGGTACACTGCTCCTCTATCATTTTCTGTTTCCACTAACCTATTTCAAAGCATAATGAGACACATCTCATGTCACTTTTAGTGTTCTGCAGGGCGCCTCTCCCATTGGCTTTCGGAGGGTGCTGGGTGATCGGATCCATGGGTGCTAATCCCCGCTTTGCCGCTGAGCCGCACCCCAGTCTCCGACAGGGTGTCCCTCTCACAGCAGGGACACGGCTTCACAGTGCCTCGAGCACACATGGAAACACGTGTTACGACAAGCCACAGTTATGACAACCCTGAGGCTGTTTCTAGTACTCAGTCCAAAGTCAGTTAAAAAAAATTAGGAAATAAATCACAAACAGTGAAATTCATTCTCTTAGTGGACAGTCCGGTGGATTTTTGGTGTGTGCCTTCATAAAGTTACTCAGACACCGCCTCCAATTCCAGCATTTTTATTACCCTCAAAAGATGTCTGCATTCCCTAATACTCTTCATTTTTTAAAAAATGTAGAGTACCTACACAATGAAATACTCTTCGGGTATAAAAAGAAAAAAAGTACTGATGTACTGTAGATGGGAAGGAACAGTGTAAACACTATTGTTATAGTGAAAGGCATCAGACACGAAAGACCAAGCTGTGCAATTTCATTTTTTCAATGTTCAGAATAGGCCAGTGTACAAAGACAGATAGTATGCTAACCAAGGATAGTAGCATCCACCTGTAATCCTAACACTCGGGAGGATGAGGCAGGAAGCTGTTGAGTTCGAAGTCAGCCTAAGAGTGTCGCAAGCTCAAGCCCTGGGCTTGAACCTTTTCCATGACCTTACAGGGATATGATTGTAGAGCAATATGATTTAAAGATTACACAACCATGTAACACTAAGAGAAACACTGCTTTTGTGGCAGCCATGACCTTACTTCTGAATTAACGACTTCCTTACATCCTACTTACTTTCACAAATGATTTCAGGTTGCTTACGATAAAGTCTGCTTTTAGAACGACACAGCAAAAATAAGAAGGAAGGAGAAAACTAGAAGAGAGAATGAAAGGTGAGGATTAAAACTTTGCCCAGTCAGAAATCCAGTAAATGTGTGTTAGACGCTAACTTAAGAGCAGTTTTTCTGTAGATTGACTCATTTCTCAAGGAAGTATTTGTTGGGCATCTACTATACACCTGGACCTCTTTTTAGGCACTGGAAATGCTGAAATAAGTAGTTGAGACACAAAGAGAGTCCTCACAGAGTTTACAATAAGGAAGAGAGAAGAAGCTGAAGTATATTTTATGTAGTAAGTTAGTTATTAATAACTGCTAAGGAGAAAAGAGTTGTCAAGGGCTTCACTGTCCGATGGAGGGCCGGGGAAGGCACCCACGGGGGTCCAGAGCCGTGAGGAGCAGTCCCAGCGGCGTGGGGGCGCCGGGAGGGGCGAGGCTGGGTACGGTGACTGAGGGTGCGTGTGAGGAGGCGGCCGGCGGTGGGCGCTCGCAGCTGCAGGGTCCGATCTAGGTGTCCTGGGTCTTCTGGGAAGAAAGGGCAGAGCCACCGATCAGACCAAAGGAACCAGGCTTGCTGCACTTTCTCCTTTTTTATTCAGTTGTTCAGCAAGGTTTTTATATGCTTAGAGTTGCCAACATGTTGAATTAGATAACGATGTACACACATACAAGTGTGTCATTTCCCTCAGTACGTAGATCATCGTGAGAACTTAGCATGTATTTAGGGTGTTCTTCCAAACTTAACATGTTGTCTTTTCAGAAGTAGGTTTAGAAAAGTCTTCCCCAAGCCCACTAGGAATTGTGCATGTTTACACAGACACCCATGATGAGTATTGTGCCACATAAGACGCTGAGCCCTGTGGTCTGTAATCTTGGCTGAGCAGAGCTGCAAATAATGGTCACCGAATATACTTTCCTGCCATCCATCTACCTGCCAGTTTTCTATAAATGCATTGGTTCCGATAAACTTAACTGAAACTTGAGCTGCTTGTAATAGTTAATTTCAGAGTAATTTTGCTTTTTTTTTTTCTAGACAAAGGTGCCTTAAAATTATGCCACAGAGGTCCTGTGATCATTTTCATGCTGCCTTATTGTGTGGTTAGTGGTTTGTATCTGCTTGCTTAAGGGAGATAGTGATGTTTTGTAAAATTTGTTTTCAGTTCTCCTGCAAAAATGTAACCTGGTCTCATTTTACTGAGGTGTCGTGTGTGTGTTCAGTGAAGAAAATGCAGAATTTTGTTTCCTTGGAGGTGATGGAGAAGAATACATGATAGTTCTCCATGAAGCTGTTCTTTCTGCTCATGAACAGGAGGAGGAAGACCCTACTGCCTGTGCCTGGCGTGTGACCAGTGATGTTTAGTGCCTGTGACACCTGGGTTTTCTTCTATTTTGGTGACATTTGTGAATCTTACTCCGCGTAATGAAAGGGGAAATGGTAGTGGGTGCCACAGATGTCAGGTCTCCGTGGCAGTGCACTGGAGATGCCCTCCAGGGCACGCTGTTTCTTCAGGCTTCCAGAGAATGGGTTAGGAAGATGCCCAGTGGTGCCAGCCCCGTGTGTGCAGGGCAGCTGGCCATGGAGGCACCTCTTGGACAGAGTCAACGTTTGGGCCAGAGAGGCCGAGACTCAGCAATGAGCGCGAACGTTTGCTGATCCAGATGCCTCGGAGCAGAGCTGCTCATCGTGGGTCCTTAGCGGCTGGGCAGAGCCGGGCAGAGTGGGGCAGAGCCGGGCAGAGCGGGGCAGAGCGGGGCAGAGCGGGGCAGAGCGGGGCAGAGCCGGGCAGAGCGGGGCAGAGCCGGGCAGAGTGGACAGCAGTGTTGTTACACGCGCGGCGGGAGTGCTCGAGTGTGGTGTAGCACGCGCGGCGGGAGTGCTCGGGTGTGGTGTAGCACGCG